>OVAX01000804.1:0-63562 GCA_900406405.1 Lepidium africanum | reverse complement strand
AAACAGATTGATCAACAAGATTCGTATAATTCCATTAAGATCCACCAAATTTCGTAGTTTTACGATGATTTCACAAAACCGAACAAAAAAACTAATCTAAAACCTGACAATCTATAAGATTCAACAACACAAAAGGACGAAACTTTTAAAGAGAAAAGAGTAAAACAAGCTTACAGAAACAGAGAGCAGCAAGGAATAGAGGAGAGCCGAAGAAAGTGGAATAAAAACTGATAAAAAGAAGCCAGAGTCCAGATGGGATGTGCGAGAAGAAAAGTAAAAAAAGACATTGAATTTCACCTAACGCTTACGGACAAGTGGACAAAACCATAAAGGTAGATTAAAAATATCTTTTATTAAATAACGTCACGGCACGGCACAGTGATTATCACGTATACCTGAGTCCACGTGTTTACTACATATTGGTCATTATAGTGAATTTTACAAGTCAACTTCGAATTCAACATTTGTAACCCCACAAACAAAAAGATTGATTTTTCTTCGTTTGTATAACAGATTTATTCAATTCAATTCACTGATACTTAGAAAATTATTTCATTCTCCAATTGAGATAGTTTTGAAGAGAAGACCTAAACAATGAAGAAACTTCCATGCACTTGTAGATAAAACTGAGTGGAACAAACTCTTTCGAACTCCAACTTGAAAAGCTCCGGGATACATATGCTTCAACCGTCCCTTTTTAAATCTGCGGTTTCCTTTCGTATAAATTCATGTGATGCATGTCATTGTGGGATCAATGTATAAACTATATCTACAAACTCTAACAAAGATCCATAAAACTAGTTCATGATTAAAATCCCATGGTACTAAACTCTACCTCTCGGGACAATGACTATATTGCTCTTAATTGAGAGCTAAGTGACTAACGTACTCTTATAGTGACTAGATTACTCTCCTACTCTCTTCTTAAAACATTGGTCTTCTTTTGCCCTTTAATTAATTTAATGAAAAAAGTGGATTCGATTGGTACAGAATTAATTGACCAAATTAAATGTACCAATCAATTAAATTAAGAATCAAACCAACCCAATTAAACCAGCTTAACATTGACGTGAATTGTACGGAAAAGCTTGAGAGTAAAATCGGGATTCTTTCGCCGGCGACGTCTGTTCTTGTTTAGCCGGCGACGATCTTTGTTGTTAACCGGCGACGATCTTCTGCCGTTCTTCACGGCGACGATTTCTTCCTCACGGCGAGAATTCCTCTTCCGCTGTAGCTCCTTCTTCACGGCGACGACGATTGTTGAATTTGGTGTGAGGTGCAACGTCAAACGTCCAAATTAGCTGTAGCATTTGATCCAAAATAGGATATAAGAGTGAAAGGTACTGTTATTCAATTGATTCTGGTGATGATTTGTAAAGATTTACGTGGTATTGATTTCAATATTACAAATGTAGTACAATTGTAGAACTAGTAAAATAGTAAAAGTACAATAACGAGATTTTTTTTTCCAGTTTGCAGATAGAATGATTAAAACAGTGATTCATATGGATACTGGTGGGTCTTATGTTGAAACTGATGATGGGTATCGATGGGATTCTAAGGGTGCCAAGTATTTTGCCATAACGATAAAGACAATGTCAATTGAGGATATAACATACTCGTTATTAGAGGAAAAAGTAAGGAAGAAGATTGGTGTGGATTATGATGCGAAGATTAAGATGAGTTACATCCCACTGGTAGTTGAAGCGAATAAACAATCGTATATTATGGACGATGAGGATGTTGAGAGTTATTTATGTAGCATGAATGTTGGTCGTTTGAGAAGTATATTGCATGTGGAAGTGGAGGAAAATATAAAAGAGATTGAAAGTTCATTTGGTTTGAATAATAATGATGGTGATATGGTTTCAAATGCTGGAGATTATAACGCCATTACTTTATACGATGAAGAAAAAGACAAAAATGATGTTGCCTTGCAGATCGTTGGTGTTGATGAGAATTAAGGGATCGTACGAGCTGATGAGAATCAAGGAATTAATGAAATGGTTGAAGTGAATGACGACATGATAGGTGATGGAAATGGAAATGGATATGTACGTGGTATGGAATTGCCATGTGATAGAGAAGAAGAAGATGGTACTCAGTTTATTGAGGATTAGGATGATGGAACGGGGCTGGAATTAGGTCAAGAATTCTGGTCCAAACAGCAAGTGAAAGATATTGTGTTGATAGCATCACATAAACAATGTTATGACTACGACATAATGAACTCGGATACTTGGCGATACGTTTTAAGATGTCAGCAACGCCGAAAAGGTTGCAAGTGGCACTTACGGGTAGCACGACCAAAAGGAAGCGCTGGTAGTTGGTCGGTTAAAGGATATCATAAGATGTATTCTTGCTCTCGAGTGACGACAAGCACATCAAATGTTAAAAGGAGAGGATCCGCACATATGGTTTCTGAGCTTGTGAAAGAGGATTATCATGGTCAGTTAGATACTCCATCTGCTAGATCTTTAATGGGTCTTGTGCAAGGAAAAGTGGGAGTAAAAGTGTATTACAGAACTGCGTTAAGAGGAAAACAAAAAGCTCCATGTGCTGTGCGTGGAAATCTGGAGGAAAGTTATAAGAGGTTGCCTTCGTATTTGTATGTTCTGAGGAAGACGAGTATTGGTACGGTGACGGAATTGCAATTGGATGATGAAATCTGGTTCAAGTATTTATTCATCGCGTTGGGAGCTTGTATTGAGGGGTTTAGGGGAATATAGAAAGTGCTTTGTGTGGATGCAACTTTTCTTAGGAATGGTGGTGCTCTTGTGTTCACCACTGGGCAAGATCCTAACCATCGTCATTACCCGATTACATTTTCTATACTTGATGGGGAGAATGATGCAAGTTGGAACTCGTTCTTCAATAATTTGAAAACCGTTGTGGAAGATGATTCATAATTGGTGTTTATCAGTGAAAGAAATCCTAGCCTCATCAAGGCAGTTGCCGAAGTGTACCCGAGAGTGCATCATGGTTACTGTATATTTCAGTTATCTCAAAATGTGAGAACCAAGATTTCAAATATCCACAAAGATAACGTTGCGAGGAGATTCAGGGAGTTGGCTCAAATTTATATAGAGGCTCAATTTGAACGTGAGTATGTGGAATTTAGGAGCAAATATCCGACTGTAGCTACGTATTTGGATGAAACTGCAGGAGTGGACCAATGGGCTCGGTATCACTTTCCCGGAGACAGGTACAACATCGGTACAACAAATACTGCTGAATCATTGAATAGTGTTTTCAAGGAGGCTAGAAAATACTCTTTGTTAGTCATGGTTGATGCAATTATTGAGAAAATAGGAGAGTGGTTTAATACACATCGTAATGATAGCGCTCGAGTAAATATGTCTAAGAGATTGGTTCCACTTGTGGAGAATATATTACATAAAATGTGTGAAAAGGCAAAGCGTTTGGCTGTTAAGGAGCTCAACGTATTCATGGGTGAGTATTCTGTTCTCGGAAGCGATGGGATATCTTATTTGGTTAATTTGGAGAGAAAATTGTGGTTGCATGCGTTTTAATAAGGACAAGTACCCATGTGTGCATGCGATATCTGCTCTTGGCATGTACATGTTGAATCCATTGAGGAGCGAGGATAAACATCTATCAATTGTGTTCCAAATATTATCTAATGGAGCAATGGACGTTGGTGTATAACCGGACGGTGTATCCTGTCCCGGATATATCTCAATGGGTCAGGATCCCAGATTATATTGCATCGATAGAGGTCTTGCCTCCAAAGTACAAGAAAAAGAAAGGTCGACGACAAGAAACCCGATTTCCATCGGCTGGTGAGAGTCGTCGAAAAACACGAAATAAGAGTGTGCCTAGCTTAGACTTGGAGGCGTGTTTTAACAGTGGAAATCAAGAAGAATGATGTGTTATTATGTGTTGTTATGTGTTGTGTTTTGAATTTTATCTTAGGTGTAATCGAGAAATAAGTTTGGAGAATTTGTATCTGATAATTCGTTCGTTTTTATTATTTGTTGTTATTGTTGGGCCATTGTTTCGTAAGGCCCGTTTGTGTTTTTATCGTTGGGCCATTTCATGAAAATTGGTCCATCAAAAATTGGCTCACTATCTAAACAAATTGTTAGTCCATCATTAATTTTTATGGACCGAAAGATGTTTATTGACCCACAACCGAAACAAAAGAAAGTGGCCCGTTTGATATTATTTTCCATTTCTTCCTCTTCATTCTCAAAAACCTTCTTCTTCCCTCTTCTTTCCTCGTGACTTTCTGTGAAGATGTTAGGGTTTTGTTTTTTAATCCAAATTGGGAGGGAACCCTTCGTAATTGAAGATGAGTAGCTACGAGACTGGAGCTTCAACGAGATCCTCAACTCGTCGCCGGAGTTTCATGGCCGGAATTCTGAAGAGTCCATGTACTTGTGGAACATCAACTTTGTATTTGACTTCAAGATCCGGTAACAACCCAGGACGAAGGTACTATCAGTGTTCATATGCTGCTCAAAGAAAGGTAATTTTGCCGCTTTTAACTAGATTCATGATTGTTAAAATCGGATTAGCAATTCTTGTTAATTTTTGTGTCTACATTATTTTGTTGATAGCTAACTGATGACGAGCATACTTTCAAATGGCTTGACGAGGCTTTCATTGATGAAATTGAAAGCTTGAGTAGTCTAATTAGTGGACTTGAGTGAGAGATCAATTTGTTGAAGCGTAACGAAGATGAGTTTCTCGGAAAAATGCAAGCTAAGCTTGAGAAAAAGTTGGCAGACAAAATGGATGGGATGATTTTGGATGCCAAAAGGCATCCAAAGAAGACGTTGATTCCGCTTGTAGCTCTAGGTTATTTCGTCATTGTCATTGTTGTAAAACTAGTGTAATCAAAATCTGATTTAGTGAGATTGTAGTTCAATTGTTATTTGTGTTCCAGTAATTGAAACAACTTGGTTTGTTAACAAGACTTGGTTTGTATTTGTTATCTGATTTAGTCTATCGGTTTTATTTTGAAATTAAAATTGGTTTACATGAAATTAAATTGGTATACATCAATTGGTTTTGTTTGGATCCATCAATTGGTTTAATTTCAAATTCCATTAAATTAAATTAGTTTACATGAAATTAAAATGGGAAATCATTTTATCGGGTTTACATGAAATTAAATTGGTTTACATCTAATTAAAGGGTTTACCATTCTCTCGGTTTTGTTTGGATCCACCAATTGGTTTAATTTCAAATTCCATGAAATTAAATTGGTTTACATGAAATTTAATTGGAAAATCATTTTATCGAGTTTACATGAAATTAAATTGGTTTACATGAAATTAAATAGGGTTTACCATTCTCTCGGTTTTGTTTGGATCCATCAATTGGTTTAATTTCAAATTCCATTTTAATATGATCATATAATCATACTACTTATCAAATTAAATTGTTAACTCGTACAGTATAGTATCATATAATTTAGTATTTTGTATAATCACACAACATAATTCACATATACACAACATAGTTCACATATACTATTACATTTCTTAGCAAAATATGGTGAGTTTGGTACCTAGAATCACATTATAAAACCAAAATTTTATAGCGATTGTAAAACAATAAAATGTTGTAAAACACCTAACTCTGCATGGTTAAACTAAAAATTATAAGGTTTGATTAGAGTAAACTAATCACTTCTCTAAATGGCCCAAAGTATAACTATGTGTATTTATGCATAACTACAAAACTGATATAACAGTGGGTTGAAAAATTCAAAAGTTTCATCAACATTTAGCGGAATAAATTTGGAATTCACCAAATTTTTTTAAAATTTCCCTCCATCTTTTACCACACATTTTGGCTTTCCTCATTCATATTTCAAACATTTTGGCTTGAAAATTTTTGAATTGTAAACCAATTCATTCGAATTGTAAACCCTCAATTTCTCTCAATAAATATCAGAGCTACACCAATTTCTCCTCACCAATTTTTTCTGTACACTATCTACACCAATATCTCTCAATAAACCTCATCTTCTTTCATCCACTAGAAATTTTGTTATTCTGCTAAGGTAATTAGGGTTAATTGCTTGATTCTACATTATTTTCACAATCAATTTGTTTAATTTATCACATTATGACTCCTTTTTTGTTCATGGTTTAGGTAACCATGAGTAGTGATGGCTCTTTTAACCCGAATGAGGACCCAAACGACGTTGACGAGAGAATAGCTATTGCTCATGACAACCTTGTTCATTGGGTTGCGGATACAAATTACGGATTTCCTACAGAATGTCCATGTGGTGGGAAGATAATATGGGAGCAAACAAAGGAAGTGGGGAAGACATACTTCACATGTGCTGTGTTTAAGGTAAGAATCTATTTGTCTTTATCTGTTTGGGTTGGTTATGTCAAGTTCTTACCCGTCTCATTTACAGAATGATGGCACACACTGGAGGACACCTTGGGATCTAGGTATGGAGGATGAGCTAGAAAGCTTGAAGAACGCATCAAAGGCACACTCAGCTGAGCTTGATGAGATGAAAAACCAGATCTGTGAATGCTATAAAAATGATAAACTCTACGTTTGCAAAGCTGATTGCAAGTTTACCAAAATCAAATTTGTGAAATCTATTGTGTATGTAATCTACTTATGGATGTGCTAGTGTTTTAAGATAATAAAAGTCTGTAATGAAGTAATGTTTGTAAGGTTTATGGTGTTAAAAGTGTAATTTATTGTCTATGTAATCTACCTATTGATANGAAATCTATTGTCTATGTAATCTACCTATCGATGTATATGGAAGATGTATATTGTCTCCATTCTAATACAAAACATGACAAAAAATCTCAATTAATAAATCTCTAAAACTTTACTTCATTAAAATATGCCAAAAGGACCGGTTAATGGTAACATGCCTACATGACCGGTTAATAAGTCTACTAATAAGTTTAACAATGAAACAACATGATATTGCAACATACCAAAAGAACCAGTTAATAAATCTACTAAATGAATACTAAAACGTTAACCACCAATGCGCTTCTTTGCTTGTCTTGTTATGCGCATCTCGTATGGTGGTTTCCTTCGCTCAGAAAAGGACCTTTTTCCCTTCTTCAGCTCTTCTTTGGCAGCAACTCCCTCATTAGCATCTTCTTCCTCCTCCTCATCTTCTTCTTTTTCTTCCTCCTCATCTTCTTCTTCCGCCTCATCCTCTTCTTCCACCTCATCTTCTTCTTTATTCGCACCAGCTTCAGCATCAACGCCCTCCTCTTCGTCTTCCTCATCCTCCAAGATCTTTACGTCTTCATCATCACTCACATTTACTGCTTTTCCTTTCACAGACTCCTCAACCTTTGTCAATCTACTTGTCATGGTGTCCAACCTATCATGGATTTGCTTAAACTCGAACATCATCATCTTCTTCAAATCTTCAAATTCACTTGACTTCGGTTTCCCTCTCATATTATGACCCTTAGAGGACTCAGACTCACCAACAACCTTGTTTCATGCCATCTTCTTCCGAGCCTTTATGTCTTCATCTCGGAACTGTGAGAAGCACAGTTTCTTCTTTTCATCCACCACTCGCCTTATCCAGCTTTCAACGTCAATGTCATTGGCATCATCCTCTTCTCCGATCCCTGAGAGCAGATTTTCCTCATCCCAAGTTGGATTCAAAACACTAGCAATCTTCTGTTAAATTGATAGAAAATACAACTTAATCCAAAATCACAGAACATCATTTTAACCACAAATCACATAACATCAACTTTTAACCACAAATCACAGAATATCACAAATCACAAAACATCACAAATCACATAACAAATAACAGGTACAAATGTCAGTATTCCTAACCTTTGTTTTACCAAGTTTTCTGTTGATCTCATGAATGCGAAAGCCTTTCATGTTACAAGGTTTGAACTTCGTCTTGCACATTCGAGGGCAGTCACTGTGGGCGTCTTTAACCTCCTCTCGGAAACCCTTCAACAACCTCGGGATTGCCTCAAATGCAAGGATCTACACAAAAAGTCAAACAATTTAATAATGATGATAACTTCAAACAACTTATACCACAACATTAATAATACTTCCATACCTCTAATGGAACAACAAAACTCAAAAAACTGACATTTGGGTTGGCAACACCATTCTTAAAAAGCCTAAACATCCGATTAACCCCCTTGAGATTGTCAAAGAAGGAGAACCTGCCCCACGGGAATGACACACAGTCATCAAAACTCGTGACAATCTGCCTTAAAAACAAGTTAACTAACGTTGCTTGTGGCCCTCTCTTTCCACTTCCTTTGATAACCGAAGTCAGAAAATACAGTACAGCCATCTTCAACCTATCCCTTGAATACGTATGCATCGACATAAACTTCTTCTCCACAGCTTCTTGAGTCACTTTGACCTTCTTGAAATGTTTGGTCACAAAACTGAGATTCCCCATCCGTTCATAGTTATTCGGGTACTAATGGCAATGCAGACCTGATAGCAAGGCGTGCTCTCTCAGTGAGTACCTGATAGGTACACCATTGACCACAAACCACAACTCCTTCATCTTCTCTGTCCGAACCATGAGGACCAGTAACAACACATTCCCATCGTCTTGTGAAACACATCCCGTGGCATATGGGAAAAGTGACCAAACTGCGGATGGTCATAGAACCATTGCTTCTTGGGTGGGTCTAGTATTTTCTCCATGTTCTCCACTGTTTGCTCTATGTAGCACCTAGTGGCAATCTTAATGGTCCTTGTGTACTCACTTGTCGGAAGATAGAAGCTGTCAGGTGGGATCACTCCCGGTCCACCATTATCCGATTCCTCAATTCACATAAAATAATAAGATATCATAATCAATACCAAAGGAAACAATATACGCATTATAATCTATTCAAATATCAGAATAATTCCAAACACTACACATTAATCAATTAATCCAATTGTATGAATAAATATTTAAGAAACGTTAAGATAAATCCAATTCTCAACCTTATTCAAAATCCAAGAATCAACCCAATTCTTATAATCAATAGTATATGAAACCTCAATCAAAATCCAAGAACAAATATGATTTAATCAAATTCTCAGAGTCAATAGACAATATTCTAAACCAATCAAAATCCCAGATTCATAGAAACGTTGAAAAATCCAATTCTAAGAATAAATAGTATAACACAATCATAGAACAACACACTAAACACGTTTTACTCATATAACTCTCAGTATCAATACTTAAGAAACATTTTTAATCAATCCAACTTAACAATATCATAAGAAACATTATTGTCACGTTTTTAAACAATAAAAATCCCAGAATTATAGAACAAATTATATAATAAGCTCACGTTTTTTAACCACAACACCTCCCAGAATCATCTCAGACCAACCATCTAAAAAGTTATATAATAGTTTTTATCAATCAATCTACATCTCAAAAATCATCTCACACTACACACGAGAATCTCTTAAACTAAATTCAATCCAACAATCACAGAACTATATATATGTGAATAATCACATAACTATATCCAATCACGTGAATCCAACAATCACAAATCACCAATCCTTATTTTCACAATCCTTAAACTGAAGATTCATCAGTTGGAAAACCATTTCAATAAGTAAAACTATATAAACTATTCGACATGTTTAACTAACTTACGGTTTCTGATAATTCTTCTGACTCCTCGCCTTCTGACTCATTGTCTTCTGTGTCATCTTCTTTGCTTCCTTAGTCTACCAAGTCTACCTCTTCTTCTACGCTTTCTAAATGTTCAACCGGAGTTTCGACCGAAGGTCGCACCGATGAATCCACCCTACGTTCCACCGGAGGATCCACTGCGTCAACTATCAGATCTTCCTTCTCGTTTTCCACCGCCGAATCCACAGCATGTTCCTCCGCTTATCCCGCATAATCCACAACACATTCCTCCGCTTGTCCTGCCAAATCCACAACACGTTCCTCCGCTTGTCCCGCCTCAGATTTCACCTCAGGTTCCACCGGAGGTTCACGAGGAGCGGGGAAAAGAGCCGACATAAATCCAGCGAAGCCTCCTCCGCCGATATTTCGCGCCGCGTTCTTTGTTCGAGCCATTCCACGGCAACTATTCCGGTAAAAGAGAAGAAGAGAAGGTGAAAATTCCGGCAAGGGTTTAGAGAGAATGAGAAGAATAGAAGGTGAAAAGGTGCGATGAAATGGAGGATAATGAGGAAACCGAAT
Organism: Lepidium africanum; assembly: GCA_900406405.1. Classification (NCBI taxonomy): domain Eukaryota; kingdom Viridiplantae; phylum Streptophyta; class Magnoliopsida; order Brassicales; family Brassicaceae; genus Lepidium; species Lepidium africanum. The sequence goes on along the minus strand of OVAX01000804.1, from coordinate 53,370 downwards.
CGATAGATTAAGGTTATTAGGGTTAGTTTTTGGAAATTTACTTCTCGGTTAATTGGAGTTGGTTTATTCTGGTTTGCAATTTGAATATAATGAATCATATACTATAAATTGGATCACGGGTCGGGCGGCTATATTCGGTTGGATCCTCCAATTGACAAGGACAAAAATGTCAAACATCCTATTTTTCAATTTTAATCGATTTAATTAAATAACCCTTATTTTTGGAAAATAAACGAGTCACTTTTATTCTTGCGAAGAGCTTTTCAGTCATTCGCCCCTACCTCGCCGCAAAAACATGTTTATCATATTCGCCGCAAAAACATGTTTTATCATATTTTAATTTTTTTAGAATCTCGATTTAAACGAGTTGGTTCTTGGTTCCATTATAACATTTTGCCGTGGGCATAATAACAGGAACCGAAAAACCGAACTGAACCGACTCGAAAATTTTGGTTCGGTTCGGTTCCTAAAAAAGAACTGATCAGTTCCATTTTTTAAGTAACTTCGATTTTTGGTTCGGTTTGGTATTAGTTTTTAAAAAGAACCGTTCGGTTCCAATTTTTAGGTAACTTCGATTCTCGGTTCCGTTCGGTTCGAAGAACCGAAAATTACCAAATATAAACAAAAAATAGTTAGTACTAAAATATTTTTGGTTATTTTTTTGGGTATTTGATTACTTTTGAAATACTTTTAACTACTTTTTGAAAAAAACAACCATTTGAAACGGAACTAATTTTATTTTAGTACTAATTCGGTTCCACTTTTTTTGAACTGGAACCAAACTGAAACGGATCTGAATTTTAATAGGTACCAATTGGTTACCATATTTCCAGAACCGAAAAAACCAAATATTTGTTAGTACCTATTGGGTACCACTTTTTAGAAACCAAAAACAGATCCAAACCAAAGAACCGAATACCCAGATCTAGTAACATTTATGAATCATACAAACCACCATAACATAAATGGGTTCAACTTCAAAAAAATCTGCATTTTTTCTACAAACCNCTATTGGGTACCACTTTTTAGAAACCAAAAACAGATCCAAACCAAAGAACCGAATACCCAGACCTAGTAACATTTATGAATCATACAAACCACCATAACATAAATGGGTTCAACTTCAAAAAAATCTGCATTTTTTCTACAAACTATTCCAAAAACTTTAGTTTTCAATAGATTGCAGACCAAATGCAGGTCTTTTAGAATGCACCCAGTTAGTTCTTTACGCCCAAGAAGAACTAAAGGCATATCCATTAGACTTGAAAATTGAAAAGGTCCGAAGTGCATATGATTCAACTCTCTCACTTTTGGCACATGCTGATATCCATTACACTTGAATCTTGTTTTTCCTTCCGAAATAAGCAGATGACGCAGCTGAAGAGATTTGAGACTTATATCAATTATAACATGCTCTAGTAATTCATAGATACTATTTGTTTAATCATACTTCAAGAAATGATCATTTGGTTCAAATATGTAAGTTTAACTATAATGTGCCGATTCCTAAATTTGGACTCTAAAATTCGGATTCACATCGAAGTAATATTTTTTTTGTAAAGAACTGAAACAGTAAAAGAGAAAATATACAGAAACAGCTAAACTTGACAGAAAAAATATAGAGTAGAAAGCTCAGAAGGTTGCACAATCATTTCAAAGATTGTAAAATCTCATAAGTCCAGACATAATTAGAAGCAACTTCATCATCGCAAACCAAAATCCAATATCATAGAGTACAACAAAATAAATTGTAATTTACAATAACTCAGAGAAGCTACAAATTGTAGCGATGGCAGACAATCTACACGGCATCAATTCAGACCGCCCGTCTGCTAGTATCTCATCATTGTTTAATCACACACACACAAAAAAAAAAGTCGATTTCGAAAGAATTTCCAAGGCATCAGATAATAAGCGGAGATGTTTTGTCAACAGTGTTCATCTGTGTTTTAAGCATAAATTAATCAATTCATCATTTGCCCATTATGAAAATTCCCCAGAAAACAAAAATCGAGAAAAACAAAAAAGTTGTATCGGTCGATTCATTTGACGCCAAAGCTGCAGAAATAGCAATGGGTTGGTAAGATAACCATTTCACTATCTGCACCTGTTCTAACTCCTCTAAAACACTTGCTGATTTTACTCGGAATCAAAGGAGTGGGTAAAGACAGATGCATTCAAAATCCAATCAATTCGAAAAATCAAACAAAACTCAGAAATCTACACAATACTAAAACGTATCATCGAACAGAATACTAGAAAGCTAAGAAGAGAAAAGCTGAAGATGATCGGTTGCTTCTTTAAGATTTTAGGAATTGTTGGTTTATATAGCGGCCATGTTTTTGATTGAGCAAACTAGGGTTTTCGCTTTTAACAGACTTACGATATAATGTCATTGGGCTTTTTAATGATAGGACCATTATAGTATAGCCCATTGAGATAAGTTCAATAACCGACCCAAAAGAAATATATATTTCAGTCCAGGTGAAAATTACATATTTACCCCTTTTGTCCCAAATTTAAACTGTATATTTTTTTTTTTGTTTATGAAGAAAAACCTATTCTAAAAAAAACAGAGAAGAGTGACTAACGATCTCCACCGTACAGCTAATGATCATTGTTCATATCCGACGGTGGTAAGAAGCTCTCCAAACACAACCCACAAATATTAAAATCCACTTCCTCAATCCTCCATTTCTCTTCGATTCGTCTCCGGTGATTAACAGCTCCACCGTAACGATACAGCGTAGTCAACGTTTGACCACCGTGAGCTATGTTAACCGAGTCAACAAACATGTAATCATCAATGATTGAGTCCATACTTGTCTCCCAAAAAACGCCGTCGTTTTTGCCTCTACCGGATTTGACTCTAACAAGTTTTGTGTCACTGAATTTGTAGAGAAGTCCTGTCCTTTGGCTGAAGTAACCCCACACTGTGTGGTGAATCACCTCTGTGTTTGGTGAGCATTGGGCCTTTAATATATCTGAGGGTGTCTCTAGCTTTAGGACGAAACAGTCTTCGTCGTTGACTGTTTGTTCGCCGATGCATACGGCGTCTAAGAACAGACTCGCTGTGCATCTTGGGTCTAGTCCCTGCCATGTCGTTTAACAGGTTAAAAATAATGTGAAAAATTCAAATGTTTGTATTCAATATGGTTACTTGCATGATACTTAACAGATATTGGATTCTTTACGATAAATGACTTAGGTTTCGTGACGTTGATACAGAACAACGTGGATAAGTGTACAAAGTCTTATAAACAAACATTTTTAGTTTGTAATTTTGGCAAGAATAAACATTAGCTATTCCCACAAAAAAAAAAAAAAAGAATTATGAATTAAAACAAGAAAATTTCAAAATAAACTTTCAAACATTTTGTTGATTTCCAGTATGAATTCTAAATTTCTTGTTAACAGTTTTCTCTCTAATTTCCTAACAATGCTAGGTTAAGAAAATTCGATTCCCTAAAATCAAATTTGGGTGGAAAATATAACAGATGTGATACTTAATCATTTGACCAAATACATTTTGTCATCGCTGTAAATTTATAAATAATATAGTTTTTAAGTTTAAAGTCATTAATTAACAGAGTTAATATGGTCTATTAAATCCTTTACAGACAAGGTGGATTTGGTCTATTAAATAGAAAATAAAAATAAACTACTACCATTTATTATGTTTTAATGGACAAATTAAATTGATGATTTCTTCAAATATGTTTAGAAGTTTCAAGTTCTTAATTTTTTTTTCTGAATTAGACCGGAAACAAACTACATACAAAAGCAGTAAAGTTTGCAAATGGTTACCTGAAAAAAGCGGCGGAGAGGGCGAGGAGGACCACGGTGAGCTTGAGAAGGCTGAGTAGAGGATTGATTCCAAGCCACTTTGCCGTCACTGCCGGCACTAATTTTAAAACCAGAAACCACCAACTCCAGAAACCAAAGATTAGGATTCTTCTGCCATAACACAAAACCTCCCACCTCGAAATTGCCTTTACCTAGCCGCACCGGCTTAGCCGTCCCTTCGTCCTCTCCAGCAAGCATCTCAGAGCCGTGCATCCTCACCTGTCCCACTGCGTACATGCTCTTCACTGCGTTCAAAGCCGCCGGACCTCCACACGCTGCTACGTATTGCTGCACTATGTATTTAGCCGTCGATGCCTCCTGCATGCATATACACCATTAACATTCCACATTATAGATTTTCTTTCTACTTTACTTTTGTAGAAAGAAACAAATTGAGTATTTTATTCCAAACGTTAAGAGTAATAATTATGTTTGAAAAAGCAATTGGAAGACTCATCTTGATTTAAAAATGTATATCATCTCTCTACACACATACTTATACCTAGCTGAAAAATGTCTATCACACCATTTTTTTTGTCAAAAATTAGATAGTTCCTGATTCATACATATATTCTTTAAACCTTTAACAATGTCACGTGAGGGAAATACAACTTCCTATAAATCAAATTCGGGTGAAGAAGATAGTAGAAGTGACACTCGACCACTTGACTAAAATGCACTTCCCTTATCACATTATCTTAGATCAGCGATTTAACGAAAGCTGAATAATAAATCCTTTAAAAACAAAATAAAAACACTCGATTTTAGACCTAGTAATCTATCCAAACAACATAGTCCTGATAGATTCTATACAATTTTCCTTCATCTATAATAGATTGTCGGAAATAGAAAACCGTAGAAAATCCATATAAATTTTTTAACGATTTTGAACAACCAAAATCGGAAGAAATCTTGTCAGGATGATTTGTCGGTATATATATCAAAATACAAGCAAAAGTAAATAAAGAAAATATCAAAATAAGACGTACGATGGAAGTGTCTTTGATGGGTCGGGAGAGACAAAACTCAAGAGGGACATGAAAGGGAATAAGAGGACTTCCAACAATCTTCAACAACGCAACAAACTCATTATCTGATTTTGACTGCAAATGCATATTAACATTACTCATCGAAGAAGACGACGCCGGCGTTTTTACATCAGCCGCCACGGCGGTAACAACGGCATGTGCCTTCATGAGAGCATGCATATTCCTCCACCGACCTGCCGCATTGGTTCCCATCTTCCTAAACATTTCTTCCGGTACCGGGACCTCTAAGACCGTCTCTAACCCATCTTCTCTGTCTAAATTCGGACAAAGCTTCCTCATCTTCATCTATAATATTTTATTTTTGTCTAGATATGATCAGAGAGAAAGAGGGGATTAGAAGTTTCCTCTTTCTCCGAATTTGTTTTACGAAAGAGGTATCGAAAGAATTTAGAGGATCATGGTGATTAACTACAAAAAAAACAACTATTCTAGATTATTATTAATAAAAAAAATCGATTTTTGTTAGCCGGCTTTTATAATTAGGGTGCTCCTTGCTCGTAGCTATCGTGAGAACACGAATTCAGGAGGATCTATCTTAATCTCTTTCTATGTGTTATTTATATACATATATTTATCTTATAGTGATGTTGACATATGCACGGATTTGCACTTAGATATGTGTATAAACGTTGACAGTTAATATATAAATTGATTACTATGTGTATATTTGGATACGTTACGTTGTGGTCGTGTACTACATAATATACGTGGAAGACTTATAGTACTTGAAGAATCAAATGTAATATATACAATCGGGAGTGGTTAGGCTAGCAGCTAGCTAGAGACCAAATGTCTACTGAGTCTATTTCTTTATATTCATAAAAGTTTTATATTTGTTTATTCTCAATTATTTTTCGTTCTTTATTTTTTCGGTTTTCTACAAAAAAAACCATCAAAATAATCTTAGTTTGCAAAAAAACTATCAAAGTAAACAACGTACAAGAAAACTATCTAAGTAAAATATATGAAAAAATAATCAAAGTGATCACGAGTCACAAAAGAAACCCTCCAAATAACAATGTGCAAAAAATTCATCAAAGTGATTTGTAAAAAAACCATCCAAATAAATATAACTTAATATTATAAAGTCTAAAATGTGAGTATGCTACACATTTTAGAAACACAAAAGTAGACTTTTTGGAAACACAAAAGTAGAGTTAGCTCGCTAAGAGATGGTGATAGGAATACAAAATACTTTCACTCTGTTACTAAACAAAGAAGAGCCGATAATAGAATTCATTTCATTATTGATGAATCTACTAATAAAGAGATGTATAGAGATGAAGATATTGGTCGTGTTGCAGCTAGTTATTTCTCAAGACTATTCCAATCCAAGGCCCAGATCGAAATCTCTAGTAGACCCGAGGGTTTTTTTTTCCGGATTTGATACTCGAATTACTGTTGAGCATAACTCTAGACTTTTGAGAGAGGTCACAGAGAATGAAGTTAAAACAACAGTTTTTAGTATGCAACCACATAAATCTCCTGGCCCTGATGGACTTTCTGGTGCTTTCTTTCAATCTCATTGGGCCACTGTTGGCTCTGATATGGTTACTCTAGTCAGAATTTTTTGACTCATGGCTCTTTTGACTCTCGAATCAGTGAAACAACTTTTTGATTGATTTCAAAAAAAGCCCATCCCCATAAGATGGTGGATTTTTGTCCCATCAGCCTATGCAATTTTGCATACAAAGTAATCACAAAAGTTTTATTACAAGATTATGGGATGTTTTACCAGATATTATCTTTGAAACTCAAGCAACTTTTGTTAAAGGTCGTGTTATCTCCGATAATATTCTATTAGCTCATGAAGCTCTCCATGCTCTTAGAACTTCAACCTCTGTTTCTTCCAATTCATAGCTGTTAAAACTGATATGATGAAGGCCTTTGACAGGATTGAATGGTGTTTTGTTGAAGAGACTCTTCGACATTTTGGTTTTGCTGATCAATGGATTGAAATAATCCTTTTTTTGTATCACGTCAGCCAGGTACAAAGTTTTGGTTAACGGTAGAACCTAAAATATCACACCAACTCGTGGACTTAGACAAGGAGATCCCTTATCTGCTTTCTTATCCATCTTGTGTGCTGAAGCTCTTGTCAATAGATTAGTTCAAGCAGAGTCTCATTTGGAATTAAATAGTCTTAAGATTGCTCAATCTACTCCTTCTATTTCTCATCTTTTATTTGCAGATGACTGCCTTTTTTTCTGCAAGGTTGATATATCTCAAACTTGTGTTCTTCAAAATGTTTTGGAAGAGTATCATCAAATGTCTGGACAGAAGGTTAATTTCAACAAGTCTAATATTTTCTTTGGTTATAAAGTGGATATCAATATTAGGAAGGAATTATCTGATCAACTGGGAATTGCTAATGAGAGTGGCAAGGGCATTTACTTAGGTCTGCCTGAAGCTTTCATAGGTTCAAAGGTCAATACACTCAAGCATTTGGAGATTCAAGTACATAAGAAAGTAACTCTTGGAATACCAAATATCTTTCTCAAGCTGGTAAGGAAACTCTTATTAAAGCGGTTGCCTTGGCTCTTCCAACATACATTATGTGCTGTTTAAAAATTCCAAAGACAATTTGTCGCAAAATTGAGAAAGCTCTAGCGACCTTTTGGTGGACGAATCAAGATACTCACAAAGGCATCCATTGGCAAAAGTGGGACAAACTTTGTGATCCTAAATCTACTGGTGGAATGGGTTTCGTTCTCTTGAAGGTTTCAATCTTTCTCTTTTAGGCAAGCAGGTTTGGAGACTCTTGATTGAACCTAATTTGTTGTTGGCAAGGGTTTATAAAAGTAGGTATTATCCCTCATCATATCCTTTAAATGTAGTTGTTGGGAATATGCCTTCTTTTGCGTGGAGAAGTATACATGAAGCTCAACCTTTATTGAAAGAAGGAGTTAAAAGAGAGATTGGAAATGGATAAAATTCAGATATTCTGTTTGATTCTTGGCTTAATACCGATCCTCCTAGGCCTCCTCGTCCTTTTTTTTACTTTATTTCGTCAAGTATCAGTTTTCAGATTTAAAGGAAGATGATTCAGATGAATGGGATATAGTTGCCCTTCGAGAAGTCTTTCCTCAACCTGAAGTTCAACTTATCTTGCAAAGCAAACCTGGAAAGGCTACTTTAATGGTTTTTCTTGTATTCATAATTTTAATGGAAATTATTCTGTTAAGTCTGCCTATTTGACTTGGTTCCAAAGACCTCGAGATAAGAATTCTCGTCTGTATTACTCTGAACCTAGTCTGAATCCTTTGTTCACTAGCATTTGGAAGCTAGAAACTTCTCCAAAAGTTAAAAACTTTATCTGGAGATGTCTTACCAATAGTTTGGCTGTCTCAGTGAATCTGCTTAAGAAAAAATAAATTTATAATTCTCTCTATTTTATATGTGAGGAGAAACCTGAAGACATCAACCATTTACTCTTTCAGTGTCCTTTTGCTCGTTTGGTTTGGGTTATGTCTCCTTTGGCTCAAATCTTTCACCCTTATCCTTCAGACTCCTTGTTTACCAACTTTGCTAAGCTTCTTTTTCCATCAGATAAGAGGCAAAGTTTAGAGTGGAAACGACGTCTTGGTATCTTCCGTGGATTTTATGGAGATTATGGAAATGTCGAAATGATTTTCATTTTTCTGATGCAAATAGGAATGCTCTTTCCATATCTGAGCAAGCTATTTCAGACTTTAATGAATGGATGGAGCACAAGAGTATTAACTCATCTCTGACTCGTGTGCCCTATCAATCTTCATCTTCTTGGCAGCTTCCACCTAAAGGTACTTATAAATGCAATATTGATGCTTTTTGGCATGAAAATTCCTTGGTTTGTGGTATTGGCTGGATATTAAGAGATGATTCAGGGATTGTTAGATTCTTTGGTGTCAAAACTTATCCAAGATTTCGTTCTCCTCTTGAAGCGGAAGCTGCAGCCTTGGTTTGGGTTATGAATTGTGTTGATAACCTTGGTTATAATGAGGTTTTACTCGAAAGTGATTCTCAGATTCTCATTTCGGCTGTCCTTGAACCAAATAGTTGGCCTCGTCTCAGGAATTTCATCAGTGATATTCCACTACAATGACTTTATTCAGGGCACGTCTTCATCCTCGGGCTCTGCTGGAGCATCAACTTCTTCAGTGATACCAAAGACTCAGTCACAAACTGTCCCGCCTGAGTCACAGTCACTACGGGAGCAGCAATTAGATGAGCCCGTCGACCCTCCACCGGTTCCTGGAGCTATTCATCCAGATCTCATGGTACCACTGGATGCACCCTATGCGCTGTATAGGGTGGAGGATATTCTCGTGCATGGAAATCGCGAGAATTTGCCGGTATTGCATATCGATTGACCTACTGGTACTTATTGGTAAATTAAATATTTATTATTAATTTTATTTAATAAATTTAAAAATTTAAATTTAAAAATTTAAATTTAAAATTACTTCAAATTATATATTTACTAATTACAATTGTTTTATAAAATTCAGGTTTGGTGTAGATAGCAAAATGGGGCGAAGCATTACGGAGTGCATCAAAAGTTTTTTTATCGAGGCGACCCCTAACTGGACTTCGACACCACACCACATTCGCGTAACGTGGTTTCAGATTTTTTGCAGTAATTAAAAATTTTAAATTTTAATTATTTCGTTTTATATAATTAACTTAGTTAATTACTAATTAATACTAAATCCTTTTTTTAACAGCAACGTTGGAACTGGGACATCTCCATCAACGAAACCGTCAAGCATGAGTTCAACAAAAAAGCTATGAAGCGGCTTTCTAACACTGTATCTGATTGGAAGACAGATTGGGAGGTGAAAGGAGATTACATAAACCTAGCTTCCAGACAGCCGCAATTTGGGATGGGTTAGAGAAATTTTGGGCAGACCCCAATTCCGTGAAAAAAGCTGCTCAGTGTTCTGTTTCTTGGAACACCGTTGGTCCAGACGGTTTACCGCTCGCTATGTCTCACACTGCTGGGCGGACTCCTTTTGGTGAAGTCGCTCTACAGATGGTAAGTTGTTTTATTTAAAATTAAAATATTTAGTTCATTTAATTTTTAATTACTTAGATATTTAACTAAATTTTACAATTTTTAGGCTGAAGAGTTATGACATGTTCCTTCTCTTCAGGATTTGTTCGAGCGGACTCGTAAGATCAAGTCCAGTTTTTTTCATCGACGCTAGATCTGAGAGGTTACACAACAAGGTTGTAACTGCCGTTCAGGAGTGTCAGACTCAACTTTCCCAGGAAACCTCCGATGGTACTCATGTGGAATTGACCACTTCATAAGTAAACTCAATTTATAAACAGGTAATTAGTTAATAAATATTATTAAGTATTTAATTTCAATGTTTAATTAATTATAGGTAATATAATTAATACTAACATGTTTAACGTTTTTACCGGATTGCTCCGAAGAAGAAAGGACGGATTCTTGGAGTAGGATCCGCACAAGATGTCCCAAGAGTCACTTCTACTTGGATAGGGGAAAGCTTTCTCCGTACTTAGTTGACAGCTTCGCGTAACGAAGTAGCAGAGTTAAAGTGATCGACGGGTGAGCAGTTTGCAGCAATGGAGTCTATGTTCAATATTTTGGTTGCGGGCAATCCCCATCATATGGAGACATTGGAGCGTAAACGTCAGGCCCTCGGGATCCAGACTTCGATCCAGAGGGATGTCGATTTAAACCAAAGAGTGGCTGAGGAGCAAGAAGCCCGTAGTATGAATTTGTTTGATGAAATTTTACAATAAATATGTATTTTTATTGTTTTTGTAAAAACTTTTTAAATATTTTATAAATATTATAAAATCAAATTTAAAATTTAAAATATTTTCCAAAATTTTAATTAAATCACAAAATATTTTATAAATAATTTTATAAAAAAAAATAATTTTCCATGTTCGTCCCTAATTAGTCGTAAATAGAATTCGTCCCCAATTCGTTGGTAAAATTTAGTCCCTAATTCGACGTAAATAAACGTTTCTAATTCGTAGTAAAATTGGTCATCCCTAGTTCGTTGTAAACCAACGTCTCTAATTCGACGTAAATGTTCATCCCTAATTCGTCGTATCTTTTTGTGTTGTAACTTCGTTGTAAAACTAATGACGTTAATACGTCGTTAATTTTACGACGAAATTACAAAGTTTGTTTTCCCTCCCAAAATTTACAACGCTTTTACGACGCACCCTTTACGACGAATTTACAAAGAACATCTAGTCTTACGAATTTACCAATGAATTTACAACGAATATCCTGTTACGACGATCATAATATAAAGAAAATCAATTCGTCCTTAATTCGTTGTAAAACCTATTAACAACGAATTAGGGACGAATATAACAGTTGTAATATGTATGTATTCTTGTAGTGCGGTGGTTATTGGCCGTTACTTCAGAGAATCGAGATGTGATATATGTCCAACGACTATATCTAATATTTCTCCGTGTTTGTCTCTATTTTGAAGTTATCGATTGGAGTATCTTCTATCGGGTTTTAACAATGACCGATAATTTCAAAAACCAAATTATCAATGCGTCTAACACTGACGATCTTAGTATTGTCACACATATTGGTCAGTGCTTGGGAGACTTTGTCGAAACATATTTTGATACTGAGAATGCGATTCTTGTTGAATACATGTGTATTCGTCTTCGTTCGAATGTCACGGTCCCGCTGCGGATTGAGAGGATTGTGTGTTTTGGTGATGAGACTACTACGCTCACGTTCTATTATGAACGTCTCCGTAGTTTTCATACCACATGTGACATTCTCCCTCATGATGCCTCCAACTGCCTTGACAGTATGGTAATGTCGAAAAAAGTTATTGATGATGATGATTTTTCTGAAGATGACAATGCTGCCCAATCTGATGATGCGTCTAACACTGGCGATCTTGTGCCAAGTGTTCATGAGGCGCCAAGTGATAACACAGACCATAAGAAACACAAGGCCCTTGACTTATCTCCTCCATCGATGGAGATGGCTGAATACCCTTTTCTTGTTTGTGACATGAAGCAAACTTGTGCACAAGAGGATGCTCTGGTGTGTATCACACAACACACGCGATTCCAATCTAAAATATTGGAGATTAGGAATGTTTTTGATTGGCTTTGTTTCAATCATTGTAATGATGTAATTCTGATTATGTAAACATTGAAATGTATTAATAAAGTTTCTATTGACGGAAAAAAAATTAACTTTTTTTTTCTTTATTTTTTGTAGATGATAATCTATTTGGCTATAAGGTAATCAAAGAAAAAACTACTACAATTTTGAAACATTAGCAATTAGCTAGGCAATTGAAGTTTTTATTAGTGTATGCTATCTTGTGAAATTGAAATTTGTAACTGAAAATATATGTATAGTAACAGTTAATATCGAATCATGAATTTCTAACAGTAACTACGAAAGTTGAAATTGATTTAAGGTTTTTTATTTTCCCGCGAGAAACGTGTTTTTTGGGAGATTACTTTTGGACTAGCATGAGCGGAAAAACTCTTTTTTCGTTGAGCAGATGAAAGATAGAGGCGCCAATTTTCGAATTATTTGCCGCCTAAATCCTTAATGCGAATTTTTGTTTTCGCACTGATAATTCTTCTTCTAAACGACCAGATTCCAATTCGGCACTAAGACTACCTCCCTTCTTGGCCAGAGATTACAATCGCAGATCGGAGATGAATAGCGACAGGCAGCTTTCTCCTGTCGGTGAGTCGAGTGTCCCTATTCCAAACCGAATGCTTAGGCGATTAAAGAAGGCTACATCAATCTCCGAGTTATGTCCTGAATCCGAACCCCTAGATTCCGAAAAAGCTAACGGTAAAGATCTGGAGAAGCCTGGATCTCAGTCTGCGAAGGATTTCAGTGAGGAAGAAGGAATGCGATCAGATATCGAAGGTTTGGGTATTGGGAATGGAGTTACCGCGAAGAAGCTTCTGGATTTTGATAATTTGCCCGAGTTAAATCTCACAGTTGAAGATTTGAGCGAGAAAGGTGAAGAAGAAATCTCTTATTTGGGAACACGAGAGGAAATTAGGGTTTCGGAAACGACGGAAGTTGGAAAGGAGCGGCTAGATAGTGTGCCTGAGCCTGAATCTGCTCTCGAGGAAGTTGGCGAGAAAGGTGATGACGAGATCTCTGATTTGGGAACAAGAGATGAAATTAGGGTTTCGGAAACGACGGAAGCTGGAAAAGAGCAGCCAGATAGTGTGCCTGAGTCTGAATCCGCTCTCGAGGAATTGGACGAGGAAGATGATGATGAAATGTGTGATTTGGAATCAGAAGAGGAAATTAGAGTTTCGGAATCAAAGGAAGCTGGAAAGAAGCGATCAGTTCTGGAGTCAAGTGATAGCGAGGAAAAAGAGACAAAGAGAGATAAGAAGAGGAACAAGAAGAGGGACGATTTTGATGAGCTGCCAGTCTCCACTGCTTCCATGAACATGACCAAGAAGGTAACTATTAATTTCTTAGTAATTCCTGGATTTATTTGGCAATCTTCAAATGTTTGTTTTCTTCTCCTGGGTTTTCTTGTGTTGATGTTCTTCCCATGTCTATAGGAAAGAAGAGAATATCTAGACCAGCTTCGTGCAGAAAACCAGAGATTATTACGAGGTACGATATTACAAAACACCTTTCAGTGTGCTTTTCAGGGAACTGAGATTTTTATGCTGTGACGATTGTCTTTGGCTGATTTGTGTGTTTCCTTAATATGATAGAAACCAGAGATGCTGCCTTTCAACCCGCTCCACTTGTTCGGAAGCCCATTTCATCAGTCTTGGAGAAAATTCGACGAAGAAAAGAGGAGATTTCAGAACAGTGAGTTTGGATACATTCTTTAATAACCATTTCTCCACCATAATCTCTTCCTTCTTAATTGTATGTTGTGTGTTATCATCTATGCTGTTGACAGATTCCTTAGCAGAAAGAAATCCAAACCTATCCACACATGTGATGTTCTGAGTGAGGATGCGAAGGGTTTTGAGGAAGTTCTTGCCAAAGAGAAGAATGAAGATATGGATATGAAAATTACAAGCAAGCAAAACCTGGAAGGAAAGCAATGTTTGAAGAAGTCTGCTGGTTTAAATTCGGACAGTCTCTCTACCAAGAAAGCTGAGAGTAGCCCTACTCATCAGGTAATTCAACTCATACATAGGCAGTTTAGATCTTTGCTGAATAGGAAGCTATTTTTAAGTTTGACAGGACTGTAGCTATATGTACCTGCAAACCTAACATTACTTGCCTAATAATGGCAACTCATTCTTTTACCAGGTTGGAATTGCTAAGTTTAGGAAGTGATTCAAACGTTAGAATGTAAAATTAGATATAAAGCATGCTTTCTCATTGTTTTTGTTCTTGTTTGTTAGGAATCATCCTTGCGTTCTCAAACGACTAACTTTGGACATCTAGAAAAGACGCCAAGCAGATCTTTGGAAGAAGCAATGACACCATCGATACTTGCTATGAACCTCAAACTGAACCCGTCTCCCATGCTTGACAAGTGAGTCAATCTTTAGATGATTTGGTTACATGCAAAAACATAATCAGCACTGACATACTCATATATAATACTGAAAAGCTTCACACAGCACACACTTCATGTTTTAATGTATTTTATGGAAAGATGTTGCTTGATTCGCTTGTGCTTTGTGACATAATCAGCAAAGCCACTAAATGAAGTAGAGTTTAGTTATAAAGTGTATTCTTCGGCTTAATTTCTATGCGGTAACTAATTGAAATCTGCAGATCTCCCGAAGAAGCAGAGTACGATATGGAAAATTCTAATCCTGAGATCCATGATTCTCCTGGCGACCCTGTTAGAAAATTTATTGATGAGGATGCTGAAGAGGAAGATGACAGTGACAATGACTTACTCCGGTTTGAGGATGAGGATGATGACGATGAAGAAGATGATGATCTCAAGGACATGATTGTTAGTCAATTTAAGGAAGATCCTACTGATGAAGATAGACGTAATGAACTGCATCAGAAGTGGCTTGAGCAACAAGATGCTGCAGGGACAGAGAAACTCTTACAGAAGCTAAAACGTGGTTTGCAGCAGGACGAAACATTATTGTCTGAAGATGAACATGAAAATGCTGATGATGAAGAGAAGGCTGAAGATGCTGATGACGAAGAAGTGGGAAAATCTGATGAAGCCGATGAAGATGAAGATGAAGGAGATCCGAGTTATGCAAATACCATGCGAATGACTATAAAGAATATAAAGGAAAGGATCCCTTTGATGTTCACAGATGAAGATGATGTTTATGTGTCATCTGACGATGAGGAAATGGAAAAGAAGCTTCTGCAACAGCGATTGTACAAGAAAATGGTAGGTGATCCCGATTCAATAGTTCTGTATGCTCCATATTTTATTTAATGGGACCTCTGTATGGCAAAGATTGAAAAGCTTGTTTAGTTTTTTGCTTGTGTTGCCCTGTAATCTCGATCATTGTTGTTTTATACAGGAGCTAAAGACCAAGTCATCATCATCTACTAGGCATGAAAACCCTGAGGAAATTCTTCGCCACATAAAGAAGCCTGAAATCAAGAAGAAAACAAAACCTTCTTGTAAGATACTACCCAAGTTTCTCCCTCTACTTTAATCAGCTAAGTTTATATACATTGCAAATTGCTTATAATCAATTTGTTCAATTTGTTTTCAGCTTTTAAAGAGAGGGCACTCATGGATATAAACAAAAACCCTGCAGCATCCAAGGTATAAGCGTTCTTGAGTTACTTTCATATACTAATGAAGTTCGTAAAGAGGTCGCTCTTTTAGATTTCTTAAAAGCAGGACAAGGAATTGCAACTTGACTCATGCCATGATTGTTTTGCAGGCATCGTTCTTGGGTAGACTTACAAAGAGTTCCATATCAGAAGGATCTCGCAAGCGCGGATCAAACGTTGTACGTGGCTATATATTCGAACGTAATGACAGTAACAGTAAAAGCTCAAAGACAATGCCAGAGGAACCTTCAGCTCCAGAGACGGTAAAACTCTGTCTATGAAAACACCCAAAGATTTCTGGGACACATATTTAAATGTATTCTTCATAACTTTTCCAGATTATTCAAGAAAAAAGCCGACCAAGAAGAGCTCCAGCAAAATTTACTGCCTCACAGTCACAAGAGAGATCACAAACATTACAGGCTACGGTGGTCGAGGAGACAAACACCAGACAACGAGCAACCTTGTACGAGATTCTAAAGATGTCTTCACATAAAACTTGCTTCAATTCACGCGAGACAGTGATAACCAGCAACCACACTGACTCTATATTTGCTGCTTTCAAATTGGAGAAGAAACCAGTTAAGTCAAACCCACAAGTAAACACCTTGTTTCTTTAATTGAATGTATTCTTGTGAAAAGAATTATCCGTTCCTCCAACAAAATATGATCAGATTTTGTTTTTAACAGTTTGCTTATCTAACTAAGCAGGAAAAGAGATAAAGAAATCAGTTAAAACAGAGATGTGTTTTGGAGGAATTCAGAGAATTTGCTTTACACTGTTGCAATGACACTGCACGTGTGGTGAACGTGAACCACTAGCCTCGTGTCGCTTTTTGTACATGTGTGGCCACCACCAAAACGGCGTAGGATCGCGCGTTTTGGCGTTTTCCTGATCAGATTCAGACTCAATTCTCAAGTACATAGGTTGGTTGCTGTAACTACACAGATTCCAGTAAGAGATTAGATCGTCCGTAGTAGTAATTCGAGATCAGTATTCAATGTATAGTAATCCTCCCTTATGTGATTTCAAAGTTTTGTTTTATATGTTCAATGTCTTACAGAATACATTTTCTTTTTAATTGATAGAAATTATCCAGAAAATCAATCAAGTAACAGTTATTCGTCACATGTTGTTATTTATTAATCTGAATATCTTAGCAGGAAAATATGAGTAAACATTTGACGTTTCTTTGATCCCAAAAACAAAAATCTGAGGATATATTTTTTTTCCCTTCTTCCCGTAAGCTTCGTTGAGACTGAAGCAGACCAAAGAGTTTCAGACACAGAAAAAGATCTGAAATCAGACAATTTTATTTTATTTTTCTTACCTCAACTTTGTTTGACTAACAAAAGAAAATCTCAGATAGATTCCGACTGGATACTTTCTCTTTCTTTCAGATCGGAACTCTCTCTCTCTTTCCTTTAGATCTGCATAAATGGCGGTTACTGTTTAATTTCAGGAAATAGAGGACCCTTTTGCTTCTTTTGTTGTGTCCTCTTTAATGGCAGATTCTCTAAATGGTAAGTCTGTTTTCTTCTTCTTTGTCTCTTTTAGTTTGCTTTTCCTTTCGCCGTCTTATTCGGATGCAACTCCTTCTGTCGTCACCGCTTCGGAGTCCGATCCGATTTCTTACGAGAAGTCAGATGATTCTCCTGGAGTCGTGACTGGCAGCGAATCCAATAGTCAAGCTGTTTCATTGCATCGACTTGAGGAACTTGTTAAGAATCTTACGGAAGTAGTTGCTAGATTAGATGCTAAGTTATCTGAAACTACTACGTTCAAGGCAAAGAAAGAGATCAGTGATGAGATCAAAGAAGAAGGGGTTAGAGAGAAAGCTAAAGCGTTTTCGGTGACTAAGTATAGTCCTTTCTGGTCTGAGAGATTTGAATTCACATCTGCTGTGAAATTAGATTCAGAAGCTACCTGTATCAACGTGTTGCCGTTTCGAGATTATGAAGGTTTAAGCAAATATTTCGCTGTTGGGGATTCAAGTGGTAGGATTTTTGTGTTCTTGAGAAATGGGGACGTTTTGATTGAGTTTTTCACCACCTGTGATTCACCAATCACTTCCATGGTTTCTTACATGTCTGTGTATAAGAACGAGAGCTTTGTGGTGACTGGTCACCAGAGTGGAGCCATTTTGTTGCATAGACTCCGCGAGGGTTCTATGGGGGAAGATTTGAATTCCGCTGTGATGGAAAATGTTGGCAAGTTTGATGGCACGGAGGATGGTTTAGAAGTGACTCTATTGGAAGTGCATCATGTGGGTCGGGTTAGGTATATATTGGCGTCGGATCTTAGCGGAAAGCTCACGGTTTTCACTGAGAATAGAACGGTTTATGGCTCGGTTACCCCATCAAGTAGACCGCTTGTGTTCTTGAAGCAGAGGTTGTTGTTTCTCACTGAGACTGGTGCTGGTTCACTGGACTTAAGAAGCATGAATATCAGAGAATCTGAGTGTGAAGGTCTAAACCATTCTCTAGCGAGAACTTACGTTTTTGATGCGTCCGAAAGGTCTAAAGCTTACGGATTCACATCCGAAGGCGAACTTATTCACGTGTTGCTTCACGGAGACATCACGAACTTCAAATGTAGAGTTAGATCCAAGAGGAAGTTCCAAATGGAGGAGCCTGTAGCGTTACAAGCCATCAAAGGCTATCTACTTGTAGTCAACCAAGAGAAAGTCTTTGTATTCAACGTATCAACCCAACACTACGTTCGAACCACAGGTCCTCGGCTTCTTTTCCCCGCTGCATTAGAAGACATCAGGTCAACGTTCTTGAACCATAGAGAATCATCTAAAACTACCGAGCACCAGATGTTCCATAAGGTAATTCCTTTGATAGCAAGCGACCGCGAAAAGTTGCTTGTGATTGGTTTAGGAGACGGATACGTCGCTACATACAAATCAAAGCTTTCGGTCTCCAAAGGAGAATTCAACACAATGCTATGGAGCAGTCCTGTCTTCTTCTTCATACTGTTCTTATTTGGCGCTTGGCATTTTTTCGCTAAGAAGAAAGAATCTCTCACAGCTTGGGGACCCGATGATCCTTTCGACTCCACGACAATGCAGTCTTCCTCTTCTACTACAACAGCACAAAATAGTTCCGCATTCGGTGAACCATCTAGGAGAAATGACGACCTCATGGATCTTCGAAGAAGATATGTTTCACCATCTCGCTACCCGCCTGGAGCAGCAACAGGTCCTTACCGGTCAGTTGGTTCAAACGACCCCAACTCAAGAGCTCCAGTGGAAAATACTAACTACAGAACAACCGCACAGGAGATGAAGTATCGTGGTGGATCAGGTCTTGATTCAGGTGGGTTTGGTAAGAGAAGAGAGAGCTTGTTTGGTAATAACAAAGCTTTAGACGACGAAAATTAATCCCTTTTTATCAAACGTCGCCGTTTTTTCTTCCACGTAGTTCGATATCTGTTTTTTTTTTTTTGGTTCAGCTTCCTTTTTCCGGTCAACGCTTGCAAATTTTTGTATCGTGTAAAACTCCGGCGATGAAATAAACTTTTTTACCGGCAGATAGTGTATTGTAATTTTCTTGTGGCAATCTCAAAATCACGATCAGAGTGATAATGATTTTTTTTAATATTGTATATTATAATTTTAAGATCCAGAATGAAACAGAGAGAGTCTGGGAAAATTAAGTCAAACTATGGCAGTATACTTCATCTTCGTCTTTGTTTTTTTCTTCTTTGCTTTGAGATTCTTCCACAGTAATCTATGGCTTCCTTGGAGAATCCAATCTCATTTCAAAAAGCAGCATGTGAGGGGTCCACGTTACCGGATATTCACTGGAAACTCCGACGAGATGAGTCGATTAATGGCGGAAGCGAAATCAAAGCCAATCCCTTCTGGAGTCAATCCTCTTGAGTTCGTTCACCGTGTGACGCCTCACTACCACGTGTGGTCACGTGTCTATGGGAAGACTTTCCTATACTGGTTCGGGTCAAAACCGGTGGTAGCCACGTCTGATCCGAAATTAATCCGGGAAGCTTTGACTACGAGTGGGTCGTTTGATCGAATCGTGCACAATCCGTTGTCTAAGCTGCTTTATGCTCAGGGTCTTCCGGGTCTTAGAGGCAATCAATGGGCTTTTCATAGAAGGATCGCCACTCAAGCTTTTACCTTGGAAAAAGTCAAGGTACATACAT
This sequence comes from Lepidium africanum, assembly GCA_900406405.1. Classification (NCBI taxonomy): domain Eukaryota; kingdom Viridiplantae; phylum Streptophyta; class Magnoliopsida; order Brassicales; family Brassicaceae; genus Lepidium; species Lepidium africanum. The sequence continues at coordinate 33,572 of OVAX01000804.1, read as the reverse complement.
CAATATAGTTCAGACGGCATTGTGCTATGTTTAGCTTGATGGTACTTAAATTGGAGAGTTGATTACTTTGTTGGTTAATCTGGTTTGTTGGAAGGACCATTTATAGGATTGTGTGGCTAAAGATGAAATGTTATTATTACAGAGATGGGTGCCACAGATGGTGACAAGTGCAATGATGTTGATGGAGAAATGGGAGGAAATGAGAAACGGAGAAGAAGAGATTGAGTTAGAGGTACACAGAGAGATACACAACTTGTCTGCAGATATGTTATCAAGAACAGCTTTTGGGAATAGTGGAGAAGAAGGGAAACAAATCTTTGCATTGCAAGAGCGTATGATGAAGCTTTTTTATTTAGTTCGATGGAGCGTTTATATCCCTGGATACACGTAAGTCTTTTATAGAGATTTTTGGTAGTTTCGATTGGAACAAGAACCTTTAAATCTCATTTCGAATGCTGGTTCAGATACTTTCCTTCTAAGACGAATAGAGAGATATGGAGAGTTGAGAGTCAAATTCGTGGTTCTATCCTGAAACTAATCGAAAACAACAGAAGAACACCTGTTGAGAAATCAGGAACTCTGCTTCAGGCTTTTATGTCTCCTTACACGAATCAGAATGGTCAAGAAGAGAAGCTTGGTATTGAAGAAGTTATAGATGAATGCAAAACCTTCTACTTTGCAGCTAAGGAAACGACTGGTAATCTTATGACATGGGTTTTAGTCGTCCTCGCTATGCATCAAGAGTGGCAAAACATTGCTAGGGAAGAAGTCATACGCGTCCTCGGATCAACCAAGTTTCCTACTGCAGATATCTTACATGATCTCAAGACTGTAAGTCCTACAATCCTCAACTTAAAACTGGTTTTAACAGACATTGATTCTCTTTCTTTTGTTTGGTTGTATTTGTTAACAGCTAAATATGATAATCAATGAGACTCTCCGGCTCTACCCTCCAGCAATGACATTAAACCGTGACACTCTTAGGAGAGCTAAGCTCGGAAACCTTGACATTCCTGCAGGAACTCAACTCCATTTATCAGTAGTTGCGATGCATCACGATGTAGAAACCTGGGGAAATGATGCAGAGGAGTTTAATCCTCGTAGGTTTGAAGATCCTAAGAAACAATCAGCTTTGCTTGTGCCGTTTGGGTTAGGGCCTAGGTATTGTGTGGGACAAAATTTTGCAATGGTTGAAGTCAAAACGGTTCTGGCTATGATCTTGAAGCATTATAGTTTCAGGTTATCTCCAAGTTATGTTCATGCTCCTGTTTTGCATGTAACCTTGCAGCCTCAACATGGTGCTCTTCTTCTATTTAGTAGGATTTCAAGTTAGAATGATTGGTTGGTATCATGGTTTGTTCCGGTTTAGATGTGATTTAATTTAATCATTAAAATGTATTTTGGTTTGGTACGTTCGATTCGGATTGAATATCGCTTTTAATAAAAAAAAAAGGGTAGAACGGTCAAAGCACGTTATTATATTAATCAATCAATTCAACGGTTATCTTCTTCCTCTAGAAGACTCTGCAAAAACGAGTTCAACCTAAATCGCCGATTTTGGTGTTCAAGTTATTGGGCGGGAATAAAACATTCTCCAACTCATTTTTCTCTCCTCATTCTCTGCGATGTATTCTGATTGAGAAAATAATTAGTGAGTTAGGAAACGTATCATACGCGCTTAAGGTGTTCGACGAAATTCCGCAGAGAAAGTATAACACTATATGAGATGATACCAGAACCGATTAGATTCTTGCGAACAACCGCAGGCGTAATTGTTGGCGGATTTGTAGTCATAAACGCGATTTCCTTAGCAGCCATTGGAGCATTTCGATTTACAGTTGAAGAGAAACGGAAGAAAAGCGGATTGACTTGTAGAGTATGTCGTGGAAAAGGGTTTTACATATGCAAATTATGCAAAGGACACGCAACGATAAAATGGTCGCCGTTATATGATCCAGTTTGTATCAATCCATGTCTTTGCCCTACTTGTGATGGTAACAGGTTTGTACATAGCTTCACTAAAATCTTCTTTAGTCTATGTGTTTTACACTACAAATCTAAAAATACAGAATAAAGAAGTCTAAGAAAACATGAAACTGAAAATCTTATGATTCTGTCTTTATTGTAGGGTGCAACGCTGTCTCAATTGCATAGGAAAGGAATACTGTTAAGATTCCTTGAACTAAATCTTCCTTTTGGCTTATGATTTTAAGATCGAACCATTGGTTTGGAACGATCTAGTTTCGATTTGATGCTGCAGAAATTGTTTTTGAGATCAATCTAGTTTCAATTAGTGTGAATTTATAGGGGAATAAAAGATTGATATTGCTTTAAAGTTAGAATGAAGTTTGTTTTGTGGTGAGTTCGGCACATTTTAGCCTAACTTCTACATTAATGATCAATCAAGTCCCTCTAAGTTAGTATATTGAGTCTGGACCGTTCACCGCTTTGTAGACTGTGTAGTATAGAGTTTCTATTCTTTTTCTCTGAGTACGGTAAGGTAGTAAGAACTTTTGACCAAGGACCACATCAGCAGCCAGCACAGTTAAGTTAATTAATACTTTCCATAAATCAGATAGAGGTAAAGAGTTCAGGTAAATGGACTGTAGAACAAATTAAGAGGAGTTTCCTTATTAAATATAGCTTTCTTCAAATACAGTTTGATCACAGAAGAAAAAACTGTTTATCAGTCTGGCTTCTGTGTGTTTTTGGCAATGGGGGGTCGTAGAGAAAAAATCCAGCAGCTCCCTGTGTATCGAATTGTGATCGCCACTGTGGTTGGAATTCTTATCGGGTGTGTTTGCACAGTCTTGTTCCCAAACGAGTTCTTCAACTCGGTATCATGGTGGGCAGTAAATGAACAGTCTTCGAGATCCACCTCTCAGGTAACTCTTATGATCCTTATTCGCTGATGACTTATTTTACGTTTGCTCTCGATCCTCTTATCTGAGTTAGAGGATATCTCAGGCACAAACTAGCAATTGTAGGCATTTATTGGTTTATAGGGGAAATGTTTTTACACATAATGTTATATTTTTGGGAATTTTGATTTCAAGATGTTATTCTAGTTTCATTTTTTAGCCAACTATAGTACAACTACATATTTGATGATACATGGATTTACAAATTTGAGAATTTAAGTCTGTTGCCGAGTCCGTTTATTTTCAAGATCGTAATCTTTATCAATTGTTGAGTAAGTACAGTTTGCATGGTTCAATCAGCATGTTAGGTTTTCACGCAAATAAATGTTTAGTTACCAACATTTTTTTGAGATTAAGTAGTGAAACTTCATCTTTTCTCTGTTTATATATATTCAGGTTGGGTCGGCTTCTCCTGAATCGACAGAACAGGTCAAAATTCTCAAATCAGAATATGCTAGTATCAGGGAAGAGAACTCCGAGTTAAGGAAGCAACTCAAAGAGCTAACAGACAAGGTACATTTGGCGGAACAGCGATCAGAGATCAAGGTCGGGGCTTTTGGCTCGGTTAAGAGTCTGAGAACTGACCCAACTGTAACTCCTGAAGAGTCTGTAAACCCCAGATTAGCTAAGCTCTTAGCAAAAGTAGCTGTGGCTAAAGAGATCATTGTGGTTCTTGCAAACTCAAATGTGATACCAATGTTGGAGATGCAGATTGCTAGCGTAAAGAGAGTGGGTATTCCAAACTACCTGGTCGTCGCGTTGGATGACTCCATTGAAAATTTCTGTAAATCAAAGGAGGTTGCGTATTACAAGAGAGATCAAGGTGTGGACATACTTGGGAAAAGCAGAGATAGTCACGCTATTTCCGCATTGAAATTCCGTGTCTTAAGGGAGTTCTTGCAGCTTGGTCATGGTGTTCTTCTATCGGATGTAGATGTTATCTTTCTGCAGAACCCTTTCAATCACCTATACAGAGACTCCGATGTAGAGTCCATGAGCGATGGCCACGACAATGCAACGGCTTATGGTCACGAACCTGCGTTTGATGACCCATCCATGGGATGGTCTCGGTATGTTACCACAGTAAGGATATGGGTTTTCAATTCCGGGTTTTTCTATCTAAGACCAACTCTTCCTTCAATCGAACTACTCGACCGCGTGACAAATACACTCTCTAAGGTACACGCATGGGACCAAGCCGTTTTCAATGAGCACCTCTGGTACCCTTCACATCCCGGATACATTGGCTTACACGCTTCCAAGCGAGTCATGGATACATATGAGTTCATGAACAGTAGGGTCCTCTTCAAAACCGTAAGAAAGAATGAAGAACTGAAAAACCTGAAGCCAGTGATTGTTCATCTCAATTACCATCCAGATAAACTACCAAGAATGCAAGCTGTATTCGACTTTTACATTAATGGGAAGCAAAATGCTCTTGATGGCTTCACAGATGGTTCTAATAAATAAAAAGATAATTGGTTTTTAAGCAAGACTTCCAAAAAAACCCAAGCTTCTTCTACTTCAATGGGAGATTCAGCTTACTATACATTTACGCCTTTTTTTTCCCTCCAACTTCTTCTGTACTTGAATTTATGTATCCTATAGCTGAAATCTCAGAGTCTTAACTTAACTATTGCCACTGTTTCTTTGACTCTGCATTATCTTCTGACTTCTGACCACACAAAACATAAAGAGAGATAGAGAGAGGGAGATTTGTCCATAGCTTCACTAAACTCTTTTTTAGTCTCTGTGTTTTGCACTGCAAAGCCAAACATACTGAACAAAGAAGTCTAAGAAGACATGAAACTGAAAATCTTATTGTAAGGTTTAAGCATCTAAAAGAGAAATTTAGGGTATAATATTTAATCATTTTCGGGTTTAGATATTCAATAGTGAAATTTAGGGTATAATATTTACCTTAATTTACTAGTTTGAGTAATTCTCTTCATTTTACTCACTTACCAGGGAAATATAAGGTCTAGTTTTTTTTTTTTTTTTTTTTTTTCATAAATTATATTCAAATCGGGGCTAGCATAAGGAGCTAAGTCCACGATTCTGATTAAAAGAGGGAAGATTGGGCAAGAATTCTTTTAAGGGTTTGGAGAACAAAAGAGTGTATCGTGGAGAAGGATTGTTGCCGAGTACAGTATATTGCTCAATACTTTTGTGCCAAAAAGCGGATCCCCTTTTTGGAGGATATGCTCCTGTATTTATAGAACATAGAGGCGGTTACACAGTAGATTTGATAAAGAAAAATATACAAATTTCTAGATAAAATCGTATCTAGAAGATTCTTGCTGGATTTTTGGAAATTTTCCATGTCGGAATAGGAAAATTTCCATTTCTTTGTTTTGCTGACGTGTCATCCGACTTCCTTCAGGTTTTATCGCGCTTCCGAGATGGAAATCGTCGGAGTTGAGACTTCGATAAACTTGTCGAGTTCAGTGCTTAGAATTTGGCCCATTGTTTCCGTGGACCGAAGTAGGATCTCGGATCCACCTCCAACAATTGTCCCCCCAAGACTCGGATATCTATTGTCGATTTTCCGAGTCGGGAAGTTCTCCGCTTCTAGAATCTTCGGTCCACGTGTCGCTTCGCGATTGAGTTATTTGAGGCGGTTTCCTCGATTTCTGCATGCTGAGTAATTATTACTGTTTGGTGTCGCTTCGGTTTCTGGTAAATTCCTATAAATACCACACCACCATTCTTCTATCATTCACTTCATCTTTGTGATTAATCCTTTCGACTTCAAATAAATCTCATTTTCTAGAGTTTTCTTCCGACTTCAAAAGTTTTCTGACATATTTTAAGTACTTTAAGCGAAGATGAGTCTTGATGATTTTGAACTTCCTAACGTTGTAGAGGGTATGAATGCTGCACTTAATGGGATGGAGACTCGTCCTCGTCCTGTCGAGGGATCTTCTAGAGTAACAAGATCTTCTTCTGCACCTACTCGGGACATTGTTGAAGTTCCTTCAAGTTCTGGTCGGGGAACTTCACGACCTGCGAAAAGGTCAAGGGCTCCGCCTAGGACTGCTTCTCCTAAAGTCGTTACTCCTAGAGTCGTTATCCATGGTAATGCCTCCGGTACTTCTCGGGGAAGAGGAAGGGGCGTTCTTACCATTTCACCTTTGATCATTCCGATCCGAGATCGATTTTGGAGTTTCGGATGGAATGTGCTGATCAGATGCGTCAGATCAGGACATCATTAGAGCGTCTCCCTTCTCCAGATCAAATGGAGAATCGGGAGGAATACGAAGAGGCTGCATATATGCTGCTTCGGGTAAGTTTTTCCCCCTCTTTCTTTTTAATTCCATAATTTTGTTTTCGCTCAAAATCTTCTAACTTTACTTTGTCGAAGTTTTTGTAGTTTATCGCCTGTCTGAATAGCATTATGCTTCAAGGCGGGAGGCCCCGCGCCGATCCGGATAGGAGTGTCGAGAGGAACTGGTCGAGCTGGCCAAACCCAACTCGAAGCAGTGGGGGTGATCTCCCGACTTACTACCATCGAGGAAGAACTCGATCGTGTGAAGAACGAGTTGAAAGTTGAGAGTGAAAACGCCATCGCATTGGTGGAACAAAATGCGGCCTTGACGGAGTCATTTAAGTGTGCTGAGTCAGACCGGAATATGACCTTCAAATCTACCGAGAAGGCCAACGAATGGCTTCAGGGGCTCCAGACCGAGTTGGACTCTATAAGAGAAAACTTCGACTCCCGACTTCATCAGGTTCTGAATGAAGAGAAGAAAAATATCTTCCGAGATCTTCAGAATCAGTTTTCTGAGCGCTTTAACCGAATTGCTGCTCGGTTTACTGATCTGGACAAGAACCTGGAGACTCGGTTAGTTTATGCCCAATATCTTGAGTCACAGAGCGCTCTCGAACTTCTCTCTGCTCGGGGTGTCAATATTTCTTCAGCAGTTATTGACTCGATAACTGCTAAAGTGAATGAGTCCAAGGAGGCCGTCAACAGGGAGAACTTGACGTCGTTACTTCCTGGAGACTTGGTCATTCCGGTTTTCGAGATTGAGGAGGCATCAAACAACAAAAAATCAGACTAGGAACTAATGTTCCTCTTTGTTGTCTGAATTTTTGGATTTTTCAGGTTCATCTCTTTGACTATTGTAACCGCCGTTCGACTTTTTTATAAGTCATCTCTTTGATTCTTGTAATAGTAGTTTGGCTTTTTATAAGTCATCTCTTTGATCTTTGTAATCGGCAATTGCCTTGTAATTATTTACCTGTATAATGAGCAATGTTGTTATTTAATATGATATTCTAGTTCATTTCGATTTCGAATTCCAAATATGAGAATTTGTTAAAGAAAATGTTATCTCGTAATTTTGTATGATAATTGGACAAGTACGAAGCTTAATTCCTGAGGTTTCTTCTTGTTTATGCGCATTAGCTACGTTTCTCTTCTAAGTTTGAGAGTTTGATCCCGATTGTTAAAGAGAGAAGTTTCACTGAATGACACTTTAAGCTGAGATTTTAAGACTCAGTTTAGGTTTTAAGAATTTCAACCTCGGAAATAAACTTCATAGCAATGTCGGTTTTTTTTTTATATTTTGTGTGCAGAAGTGCGTTCTGCCTTTGTTCGAGAATTTAATCTCTTTATTGTTGTGTGGGAACTCGACCCATGTTTGTGAGAACCTGGGCCCGGTATAATTGCGAGAATTAGATCTCGTGTTTTTGTGCGAGACACAAGGCCTCAGCTTCCAGTGAGGTTTAACGCTTGATTCTATTATTTACGAGTTTAGACACTCGGCGAGATTTTAAGACTCGGCTGTATTATATGGGATTTTATGACCCGGCGAGGTTTTAAGACTCGGTTACATTGGATAGGCTTTTATGACCCAATGAGGTTTTAATACTCGGCTTTGGTATGAGGGAGATTTAGATACCTCTGCTTCACGAAAGATTTTATGAAATAGGTTAACGAGTTTGTTAACTCGCTGAGAGTTTAAAACTCGACGAGGTTTTAAGACGGTTATATTGAATGGGGTTTTGTGACCCGTCGAGGTTTTAAGACTCGGTTTTTGAATGTTTGCCAAGAATTTGATATTCGCAAATTCTGTGTAGAGTTGTAATCTGTTTTGCGAGAATTTGATCTCGTCTTTTTTCAGGAATTAGGGTGTAACCCTTTTTTTTTCTCTTTTTTTTGGGTCCGAGATGAGGACTTTTTTTGAAAATTTATTTAGTTAAGCTGCACCCAAAGGCTACCTATGTACCCTGCATGGATCAAGCCAGTACATAGTTCAGATTACATAATTAATTAAATAAGCATGCGTCAAGTAACGCATTCAGATTTTCGAGTCGGCATATCTTCAATAGTAGTATTGTTTTAAGTTGATGGAGTTCCAGCTTCGAGGAACCATCTCTCCTTCGATTGTTGTGATCTTGTAGACTTATGGTTTTATGATCTCACAGATGATATACGCCCCTTCCTAGTTGGCGCCGAGTTTTCCTGCGTAAAGCTCTGCCGTGTTTTCAAATATTTTCCGAAGTACCAAGTCTCCTACCGCAAAGTGCCTTCCACGAACTTTCTTATTGTAATACTTTGCATCCTTTTGTTGGTAGGTCTCTACTCGGAGAAGTGCCTCGTTGCGTTCTTCTTCCAAGTCGTCAATGCTAGTTTCCATTGCTTCGTTGTTTAAGTTTTCGTCTTCGGGAAAATGCTCTCGACGCATGGTTGGTACTACTACGTCCGGTAAAGCCATTGCCTCCATTCCATGAGAAAGAGAGAAAGGTGTTCTTCCGGTTGAGCGTCTTGGTGTTGTTCGATGTGACCATAATACGCCATCCAACTCGGTAGCCCAATTTCATTTCTTTTCTGAGAGCCTTTTCTTTATTCAATTTATGATCTGCTTGTTTGTTCCTCGGCTTGTCCATTTCCTTGTGGGTTTTTCGGAGTGGATTTGTTTACACGGATGTTCCATCTGGATCAAAAGTTAGTGAATTTCGCCGAGATGAATTGAGATCTGTTGTCGGTACAATCTCGTAGGGTAACCTATGTCGGCAAATTATGTTATTCTATACAAACTTGACTACGTCTCTGTCTTTGATGTGTGAATGATCCTCTGCTTTAACTCATTTTGAGAAGTAATCTGCCATGATAAACATAAAATGTTTTTGTCAAGATGAGGGCAACAGTTCGACTATGTCCATCACCCACCGCAAAAACAAATATAGCATTACTGCAAAGGTTAGATCTTCGGTTGGGGCATGAAATATGTGCCCATGTCTTTGACATTTTTTGCATTTGGCTGCTTATTGCACACAATCCTTCGCCATAGTCGACCAATAATATCCGAGAGTTCGGATCTTGTGTATGAGTGATCTTCCGTTGTTGTGATTTCCACCACCTCCATCATGTGTGTTTTTAATGATTTCACTGATTTCGTCACCATTAATGCAAGTGAGGAGGATCCCGTTTGTACTTCACCGATACAACTTTCCATCGACTTGGGCATAGAAAGCGCCCTTGACTTTAAGTCGACGAACTTCCCACCTGTCCTCTGGTGCTTCTCCGTCCATAATGTACGCAAGAATCTCGTCTCGCCAGTCAGCCTTCTGTTCGCTGGAGTGTTCAATGTCAGGTATACAAGTGTCGGAGTCGTCCCTAGCTTCAGATATTACCGAGACGAGTTCCACATGTCGTTTCGGTAAACTTATACTTGGTTAGTCTATGCTTTCGACTGATATTATCCTCCTTTGAATGGGGTTTGTTGTGGATGTGAGAGTTGCTAAAGCGTCAGCTGAAGTGTTCTCAGACCGGGAGATTTTGTTTACTTTGAACGTTATATCCTTTGTCGAATCCTTGAAAACTTTGAGGTATGCTTCCATCCGGTCGTTTTTGGTGTCATATCCTCCATTCACTTGGTTGACCACCAGTTGAGAGTCACTATAACATTCTACTACGGTTTCCCCGATCTCTTTGGCCAGCCTAATTTCTGCGATCAATGCCTCATACTCTGCTTCGTTGTTGTATGTTGGAAACGCAAGTTGGAATGATTGTTTTAGGATTTCCCCTTTCAGACTGTGATCCCGGAACGATGCTGTGAAGATGATCCGTTAACGTAGATTTTCCAAGTCTGAAGATCGTTGTCTGATCTTAAGGGTTCCAAGTAGGGGGCCAGTTCAATTAGAAAGTCGGCCCATACTTGAGATTTTGCACTTGTTCTTACTTTAAATTCAATATCGTACTCGCTTAATTCGATGGTCCACTTAGTTAGTCCTCCGAATTGGTTCAGACTATGTAGAATTATTCATAGCGGGTGATTGGTTAACACAATGATAGTGTAAGACTGGAAGTAAGGTCGTAACTTCCTTACCGAGGTCACCACTGCCAATGCGAGTTTCTCAGTAGTCACATATCTGGTTTCGGCTCCGTCCAAAGATTTGCTCGTGTAGAAAAGTGGATGCTGAGTTCATTTGTCATCTTGAATTAGCACGCTGCTCACTGCTGTCGCCGAGACCGCAATGTACAAGTATAGAGATTCTATGTCTTCGGGTTTTGCAAGAATCGGTGGGGTTGAAAGATACTCTTTTAACTCAGAAAAAGCATTCTCACATTTCTCGTCCCATTTGAACTCTTTATTTCTCCGCAATAAGTTGTAAAACGGGAGACACTTATCAGTTGAGCGTGAGATGAACCGATTTAGAGCGGCTATTCAGTCAGTTAGCCTTTGAACTTCTCTTTTGTTTTGTGGAGAAAGTAACTCTTGGATTGCTTTAATCTGCTTCGGGTTTGCTTCAATCCCCCTTTGAGTGACTATGTAACCGAGAAATTCTCCCGAGGTTACTCTGAAAGTGCAATTTGCCGGATTGAGCTTTATATGATATTCATTCAATGTTTGAAAACACCGTGCTAGATGTCCAACGTGGTTTTCAGCTTTAAGAGATTTTACAAGCATGTCATCAATGTAAACATGCAATGTTTTCCCGAGTTGATCGGCGAACATCTTGTAGATTAATCTCAAGTAAGTCACTCTGGTATTCTTTAAACTGAATGGCATTACTTTATAGCAGTAAGTTCCGCGTTCTATGATGAACGAAGTTTTCTCCATGTCGTCAGGGTGCATCCGAATATTATTATATCCCAAGAAGGCGTCCATGAATGAAAAGAGTTCATTTTTGGCGGTTGCTTCAACAATCCTGTCGATATTCGGCAGTTGGAAACTATCCTTTGGACAGGTTTTATTGAGGTCGGTGAAGTCCACGCATACTCGCCACTTTTCGTTCTTCTTGGGAACAACAACCGGGTTAACTAACCATTCCAGGTATTGGACTTCGATAATTGATCCGGCTTTGGTTAGCTTTTTGATTTCATCGATTACAGCCTTTGTTCTTTTTGGCCCTAGCTTTCTTCGCTTTTTCTTGATGGGCTTGTAGGTCGGATCAACGTTTAATCTGTGGCTTGCGATCTTTGGATTTATCCCGGGCATATGTTTAGTCATCCATACAAGTGTCGCCACGTTTTGTTCCAGAAGTTGAATCAACTTGCCTCAGATTGTCTTACCTTGATTGACCCCAATGCATACACATTTGGTCGGGTCTGTGAGATCAATGTTGACAAGTTTGATGCTAGATTGGTCTGGCTTTTCTAGAGCGAGAGGCTCCGTTAATGCTTTGCTTTTAACAATCGTCGTGATCTTGCAAGATTTGTTTCATAACTTTAACTTGATGAAGTATGTCCGAGACATCTTTTGGTCTCCTCGAAGCGTGTAATCTCCTTCGCTTGTCGGGATTTTCACACACTGATGGTAACTAGATGGAATTGTCTTCATTGTATGGATCCAAGGCATTCCAAGTATCATATTGTTAATTGGCGGTTTATCTACTACCAAGAACTTGATCCATCTGGTAATTCAGGCAACTCGGACTACTAACTTGATAGTCCCGATTGCACTTATCGTACTTCCATCGAATGCAGTCAACGTTCTTTCCACTGGCTTAAGTCATGCGTCTGGCAAAGCCATTTTATCCAACGTCTCTTTAAAGATCAGATCTACCGAACTGCCTGTATCGATAAGGATCCGAGATACATCGCAGTCGGCTACTCGTAATTCAACGACTAGCGGGTCATTATGTGGGACGCTTACTCCTTCAACGTCTTTGGCGGTGAATGTAACTTCTAAGTCGACTAGTCCTAAGCTTTCATGGACTGGATCAAAGTTGACTGCTGCTACAACCTTCCGTTCGTACCTTTTAATCGACCTTATGGTGTCGTCACAAAATTGTAATCCTCCCATGATTACATTGACCTCTACCCTCGAGGATTTCGATTCTTTGGTCTCCCCATCTTGTTTTTGCTGTTTTGGCATTGCCGTCTTGGTTCTCTGCTTTGTAAGTTGCTTCTTGCGACTCGGCTTCTTTTCGCTTTTGTGCCTTGAACTTCTGAGTTTCTTCTTCTGAAAGGTTCAACTCTACTTTAATGAATTTCTCGGCAAGTAACTCTTGTAATTGTTTACACTTAGAAGTGGAATGACCGGTCCTATTATGAAAAGCACAGTATTCACTTCGGTTGGAAGTGTTGTTAAACGGCTTTTTGCGAGCTGGGCTATCAGTTTAACTGACTTGGAATGTTGTTGCCGAGATCGTTTTCCCTCTATAGTTATGTTGTCTTGGCTCATGGTATTCTTCTTTCGACTCTTTAGCTCCCGAGTCCCGATGGACTTTTTGTGTTCTGACGAGGATTTGTTTTTTTTCCACGTAGTCCGCATGCCTCGCTGCTCTGCATAAGGCATCCGAGATTGTACTAGGGTGATTTACTAAGAGATCTCTTCGCAGGGCCTCATCTGTAACCATTCCAGTCCTTAAAGCCTCGATGGTCATGTTGTCGCTGATTTTGGCCTTAGTCAAGATTTTCCTAAATCGTCCGAGATACGATTTTAGAGACCCATCAAATCCTTGCTTCAAAGACCGTAGTTCCACCGTAGAAGTATCTTGGTTGACGAATAGGGCGTATTGCTTCATGAATAACTTAGCGAGTTGATTGAAGCTCTCGATCGATCCAGTTGGTAACTTGGTAAACCGTACTAGGGCGTCGCCGGTTAGATTTTCAGCGAAGAGTTGACAGTAAGCTGCGTCTTCTTGGTCGGGATTGTAGGTGATCCCATTTATCATGACGTTAAAAGCACTCATGAATTTGATTGGGTTAGTAGTCCCATCGTATGTCAGACACCTTATTCTTGGTCCCCGATTTACCGAGACTCTCTTTAGTTTCGATGCAAAGGGCGAGTTTCAAGCTTGAGCCAAAATTCGCCCAATCTCTGGTGCCGAGCTGGTAGCTTGATGGAACTGAGACGGCATGTCCTCCATCATCTTGTATACAACTGCTGCATCCATTGTAGTCGGCGCCTGTTATCCTGACGTGTTTGGTGTCGTAGTCTGTCCTGGTCCGGTCACGTTGGTTGGTTGTGGACTCGAAATTGTTCCAAACAGATTTTTTTGGACGCTGGCTAACACTTCTCCGTCCGGCTTGTTGTTTTGTGTAGACGGGAGGCTACTTTCGCTTAGACAAGACTCGATTCTATCGAATCTTTCTGAGTTTCTTTGATCGGATTATGTTGCGCATCAGATTCTCGATTGAAAGTGGTCCTTGCGGCGGACCTGGGAGGGCAGCGACTTCTTGAGAATTTTCTCTGTTCTCCTCCTGAGTCGGATCAACGTTTTCTTGGAGGTTATGGTTCCTCTTTTCGGGTGAGCTGATGGTTACTTCGTCTTCTACCATCCTTTGCTTCATGTGCGTTCCTTTGTTCTTTTGTAAAGAATTCCTTCGATGTCTTCCCCACAGACGGCGCCAACTGTTCGAACCGGATCTAGCACAAGGCGCTAAGTCCACGATTCTGATTAAAAGAGGGAAGATTGGGCAAGGATTCTTTTAAGGGTTTGGAGAACAAAAGAGTGTATCGTGGAGAAGTATTGTTGTCGAGTACAGTATATTGCTTAATGCTTTTGTGCCAAAAAGCGGATCCCCTTTTTGGAGGAGCTGCTCCTCTATTTATAGAACATAGAAGCGGTTACAGAGTAGATTTGATAAAGGAAAATATACAAATTTCTAGATAAGACCATATCTAGAAGATTCTTGTTGGATTTTCGGAAATTTTCCATGTTGGAATAGGAAAATTTTCATTTCTTTGTTTCGCTGACATGTCATCCGACTTCCTTTAGGTTTTAGCGCGCTTCCGAGATGGAAATTGTCCGAGTTGAAACTTCGATAAACTTGCCGAGTTCACTGCTTAGAATAATTAAAACTATATGCAATTTTATAGAATAATTAAAACTATATGAACTATTTACTTATTTAGATAAAGTAAAATATTTTAAAATTAAGTAATTTATTAGAATAAGTAGGTGGTTATCCATGCTATGCACGGGATAAAATATATTGTAATTATTTATATTTTAAATAAATTTAAATAAGGCCGAGGATAGATGACCCTGTGGTGTAGTCACTTTACAAATCCTCAAGGCACCTGGGATCGAACCCCATACCTGCAGTAGTAGGAGGGAATTTAAAAGCCACTAGACTAGTTGACAAAAAAAAATTTAATAGGAAAATACCAATGAATGACCATAGATACTCTAGCAATTAGTAGAATGGCTATATCAAAAACTATAGGTCACTGTTTTCTGAATATCCCTATTTTATCCCTATCTCGTAGGTACTGAAGCAATATATGCCAAATCTTTTTTGAAGGAAAATGTCTAATATAAGTATATTGGAAAGAAAAGTTATCGTGTTATTATGTTTCTTATCTTCTTCATTTTTTAATCTTCTTATGTTTTTCTACACTATTCTTCAAACCTTAGATTCTTTCTTCATTTTCGATTTCGATATCGTCTTCCAAGCTTCTTCAAAAAATCAAACCCTATCAGGCCCGTCTTATACTTTTTCATTATCCTAGGCAAAATGCAAAAAAATCTTTATTTGTACTATATTATAAAGAGCATAAAAATTTTTTTCTAGTAAGATATGATTTAAAAAGGCCCAAATTATAAAATGATCCAAAATTTAGTAATTAACTATGTCAAAAAGAAAATTTTGGTATTTTTTCTTAAACTTGAGGCCTATTATTCTATTATTAACTAGGTTAAAAATATTTTTGGGTTTTTTTCTTAAATTTGGGTCATTTTATTCAAAAAAATTTCATATTTTTACAATAGAAAATAAAATTTTGGGCCCCTTTAAATCATAGACCCTAGGCAAATGCCTATATTGTCACCTCCTAGAGAAAGGCCTGTGTCTAACCCCCTATAATTCATTTTAATTATCTCCATAATTCTATAGACAAACCATAAAATAACTCCTATCATATTACTCTGCGAATCTTCTTCAGCTCTTCAAAACTTTAACTGTATCTATTATATTTATGTTCTTCTCTTAGGTATTGGTATGTATAAACAAAAACTTATCACTGCTTCAAAATATCTTAAAGGTTTAATAATTTATTTAACATGATAACTATATTTGGTACATTTGCTGACACATAAATATCGATTCTATATAGTATAAGGCTAAAATGAAGAATGAAAGTCATATTCTTAATTATCCATTTCATATAGTCACTTTCTTAATTAAGAATGTATCTATGTATATTCTCCTAATTGACCCATTTAAATATGTATTATTATATGAATTTGATTTATTACATTTATTTTTCTTTTGTTTTGTCTAGCTGATATTACCATAGTATATAGTATGAATGTGAATTAAGATGTTGAAAAAACATATTGTTTCGAATATATTTTAAATCTGCATTCTTAATTATTTGTTTTGAGCTATATTTGTTATATGAAATTATAACTTAATATGGTGCTTTTTTTGTTTGTTTGTTTCATATTACATTGTTTGATTTTTATTTTAGAATTTATTTATTTCAAATTTATTAAAAATAGATTTAATAAATTAATGATTAATTAGAATAGAACTTTTTATACTAATAATTTGAAACAGTTATATTTTATTTTGTTTGATATAGTGTATATTCTTTACTATAAATAAAAAATAATATTGAATATATTTTTTTGGTCAAAAATTATAATGAATATTTCAACGTAAAATGTATTAATTAGATATAAAACTGTCCAGATTTTATTAGAAATACAACAGATTTAGTATTAAAATATGATAATTATAATATCTAATATCAATAATATAGTAAATAATTGATTTATAAATGACTTATAATTATGATTAAACTTGTAAATTACTTATAATTTCTGTTGTTCCTTGTTCAATGTTCAAGTAGATGACCAAAATTTTTGAATAGATCTTTTTACAATGCAATGAATATTTTCACTCTATGATATAGTATACATAAGAGTTAACAATTGAAATTTTTTTGAACATATCAGATTAAAACATGTATGCAACAAATATTAGATATATTATCAGTTGATCACACAACACTTATTCATTAATTTCACTTTCACCATATTCAGAAGAAAATGGTTTCCACACTTGTATAATTTTCATTTCTTTCAACATGTTGTATAGATTAAAAGTGTTTATGCTGAAACAATAGTATATTAGATTTTTTTAGAAAAAATACATATAGAATTTCTAATTTTATTTAGAATTAATTTTATGTTGTTTGATTTGCAGATGATATAGGAACAAATAAATTCAAATTAGAAGAGACTATTAATTTTCAGTTGGCTTACTTTTTTGTTTTACATTAGTTTCGAAAGATTTGAGTTGTCCAATATTTAGGAATTGATAATAACTGAATTTTCAAATACTGAAAATTTAAAGAAAATATCTTTTTGAATATATATGTATATATATCATGTATATATAATCTAGACATATTAAAATTTTATTTTAACTATTGTTTAAAGAGTATAAAATGATAATCTTAATAGATTAATAACACGTTAGTATTCTAGACCTATTTTATATATTATTTTTAATATATAAACTGTGTATTTAAATATATAGTATATATTATAATATATAAACTTATAATATTTTAATGTGTTTGTATTCTCAATAAATTAATAATATTGTGTTTATATTCTAAATTTTGTATGAGATTTAAACAATTTAATTTTTAGGAAATTGTTTACTGATTAGTCAATTATCAGTTTAATTCCAACGTTCAAAAAAGAATATTCGAAAGATTTGATTTGTATGATTATTATGTAATTGTTATTTTATAATAATATCTTCCTAGTAATAAATTTGTTATAATAATTTTTAGACTAAAATGGACTAATATATCACAGTATTTAAAGAATAAAAACCGAAGAAAAAGGAATGAAAATGTTTAAATGGGAGAAAATGCTTGAAAAGAAGAAAATGTACATATTTGCCAAAAAATCAAAAAACAAAAAACGACGTGATTTTGTGGGTAAGGGCATAATTGTTGAAAAAAATAAGTTAAAAATATTATTTGTGGTACTGCATTTCACAATTATAAATGAAGGTAAGAATTCAGGCAAAGGGACTATACAACGAAACGTTTAATGAATCATAGTTAAGAAGAGCGTTCAAGAAATTATAGCTTTCCATAACTACGGTTTGATCAGAGAAGAAGATTGTGTGTGTCTATCAAACTGGCTTCTGTGTGTTTTCTCGGCAATGGCTGGTCATAGAGAAAAAATCCAGCAGCTCCCTGAGTATCGAATTGTGATCGCCACTGTGGTTGGAATTCTTATCGGGTGTGTCTGCACAGTCTTGTTCCCAAACGAGCTCTTCAACTCGGTATCATGGTGGGCAGTAAATGAACAGTCTTCGAGATCCACCTCTCAGGTAACTCTTATGATCCTTATTCGCTGATGACTTATTTTACGTTTGCTCTTGATCGTCTTATCTGAGTTAGAGGATATCTCAGGCACAAACTAGCAATTGTAGGCATTTATTGGTTTATATGGGAAATGTTTTTACATAAAATGTTATATTTTTAAAATGAAATGTCTGACAGTAAACGAACAGTATTCGAAATCAACCTCTAAGGTACTCTTATGATCCTTAATCGCTTATGACTTATTTTAAGTTTGCTCTCAAGTCTCAGTGGTCTTATCCGGGTTTGAGATTATCTCAAGCACACAATTTTTTTTATATGGGAAATGCCTTTACATATAATGTTATATTTTTCGCAATTGTGACTTCAAAATGTTATTCGAGTGTTATTTTTTGGCCAACTATAGTACAACTACATATTTGGCGGTAAATGGATTCACAAATTTGAGAATTTAAGTTGTCGCCGGGTCCGTTTGTTTTCAAGATTTGTAATCTTCTTGGACTGTTAGGTTTTCATGAAAATAGAGTTTTAGTTATCAAACATTTTTTGAGTTTTGAGTAGTGAAACTTCATCTTTCTCTGTTTATATATATTTATTAGGTTGGTTCGGCTTTTCCTGAATCGACAGAACAGGTCAACATTCTCAAATCAGAATGTGCTAGTATCAGGGAAGAGAACTCTGAGTTAAGGAAGCAAGTGAAAGAGCTAACAGACAAGTTACGTTTGGCAGAACAACGATCAGAGATCAAGGCCGGGGCTTTTGGCACAGTCAAGAATCAGAGAACTAACCCAATTGTAATTCCTGATGAGTCTGTAAACCCCAGATTAGCTAAGCTCTTATCAAAAGTAGCTGAGGGTAAAGAGATCATTATGGTTCTTGCAAATTCAAATGTGATACCAATGTTGGAGCTGCACGTTGCTAGTGTAAAGAGAGTGGGTATTCAAAACTACCTAATTGTGGCATTGGATGATTCCACTGTAAACTTCTGCCAATCAAAGGAAGTTGCATACTACAAGAGAGATCCAGATCAAGAGGTGGACAAAATTGGGGAAAGCAGTCATAGTGCAGATGTTTCTGGACTGAAGTTTCTTATCTTGAGGGAGTTTTTGCAGCTTGGTTATGGTGTTCTTATATCAGATGTGGATGTTATCTTTGTCCAGAACCCTTTTGATCATCTATACAGAGACTCTGATGTAGAGTCCATGAGCGATGGCCACGACAATAAAACTGCTTATGGCTTTCAACCTTTGTATGATAACCCATCCATGGGGTGGTCTCGGTATGTTACCACAGTGAGGATGTGGGTTTTGAATTCCGGGTTTTTCTATCTAAGACCAACTCTTCCTTCAATCGAACTACTCGATCGTGTGTCGGATACAATAGCTAAGAAAAAGGATGGGACCAAGCAATTTTCAATGAACATCTCTGGTACCCTTCATATCCCGGATACATTGGCTTACACGCTTCCAAGCGAGTCATGGATATGTATGAGTTCATGAACAGAAGGGTTCTCTTCAAAACCGTAAGGAAGAATGAAGAACTGAAGAAGTTGAAGCCAGTGATTGTTCATCTCAATTACCATCCAGATAAACTACCTCGAATGCAAGCTGTATTCGACTTTTACATTAATGGCAAGCAAGATGCGCTTGATGGCTTCACAGATGGTTCTAATAAATAAAATGTAAATACTTGTTGAGCAAGACTTCCAAAAAAACCCTAGCTGCTTCTTCTTCTTCTTCAATGGCAGATTCTGCTTAATATACACTTACTCCCGTTTTTCTTCCTCCATTTTCTTCTCTACTTGAATTTATGTATCCTATACCTGAATCTCTTGGAGTCTTAACTTAACTATGGCCACTGTTTTTATCAAAAAAAAACAAAAAAAAAAAACTATGGCCACTGTTTGTTTTTTACTCGGCATTATCTTCTGACCACACAAAACATGAAGAGAGACAGAGAGACAAAAAAAAAAAGGCAAAACAGAGGAAGTTTAGAAGAAGGATGACAAAGAAAAATGGTTTGTCCATACTCCACAGCTTCAACAAACTCTTTTTTACTCTCTGTGTTTTGCACTGGAAATCCAAACATACTGAACAAAGAAGTCTAAGAATACATGAAACTGAAAATCTTATGATTCTGTCTTTATTGTAAGGTGCAACGCTATCTCAAGTCTCAACTGCATAGTAAGTTTCGTTTTGATGCTGCAAAAAGTGTTTTCGCGATCAATCTAGTTCGGAACAGTGTGAATTTGAAGCGGAAATTTTAGGGTTGTTCAATCGAGGTTATCCGAACCGACCCCATATAATGTAACATAGTTGTACTTTGAATAATACTAAAAACTCGTTTTTTTTTTTGTCAAGATTTTGTATTGAAATATGGAATTGGTACAGGATGGAAATTACAAACAACAGGGAAGAAGAGAATGAAAAAAACAACACATAAAAAGAAAAAGGATACATTAACAGGATACAAATCTGCAAGGTCTAGAACTTATAAAAACCGAGGACTAGGATACGAAGGATGATTCACTCATAGTTGTCCTCAGATTGACTAACCTACCTCCAAGCAACCCCAAGACCAAAGGACACAAACAAGCAAGCCAAACATGACGAACAAGCTCACCCTAGAACCACCTTGTCAATTATACTGATTATTGAGCAATCCTAAATATCCGTATGGATATAGTTTTGAAAATGTCATGGGGTTCTCATAAAATCTGTATAACTCGAATAACTCACAAATAATATATAATTATATCTATTAGAATATTATTCATTATGTTTTTTATTAGTTGATGTTTTAGAAAAAAAATTTGTTTCTTTTTATTTGATGTTTTAAGATTTCTATGCAAAATTTATTGTACTTTTGGTATTTTTGACTCTTTAAATTTTGCAGATTGATTTGTGATTGGTTAAAATATTTTGGAATTTGTGATAAATTATATTTTGTTTAAAAGAAATAAAACAATTAATGAATATGTGTGAAAAATCGAAAACATCAACTATAAAAAAAGAGGGAGTATATATGATGTAATTATCTTTTAAATACGTTTGATCATAAGTAAATATATTAAGTCTATTGAAGAGGTATATATCTTTATAATTGGAAGGTTGGTTTGTGGTGGGTTCGGCAATATCAGCCTAACTTCTACATTAATGATCAGTCAAGAGCACTCTTAAATGAGTAAGCTGAGTCTGGTCCGTACGCCGCTTTGTAGCATGTGTAGTATAGAAATTTTTGGAAATGAAAACCATTGACTTCTTTTTTCTGAGTATGTTTTACAATTAAGTCGATTGATCTTTTGCATAAATCAGAAGATAATAAGTAAAATAATCAGTCAAGTGGATGAATCATAGTTAAGAAGAGCCTCCTATATAATAGTAGTAACTTCCACAACTATGGTTCAGAAGAAGAAAGAGTTTTTCAATTTGGCTACTGTGTCTTTCCAGCAATGGCGGGTCGTAAAGAAAGATTCCAGCAGCTCCGTCGATTTCGTATTGTGATACCCATCGTGGTCGGAATTCTTATCGGATGTGTCTGCACAGTCTTGTTCCCAAACAAGTTCGTCAGCTCGGTATTATCATATTTATTCCCTTATGATACATTTTACCCTTAATACCTTATGATATATTTTACATTATGATATAAGCTATGAGTAGGCATAGCCCTGGCCATAAATCTAGAACTGAAATACCAAATTGAACTGAAAACAAGTATTTGGCTCCTGACAAAAAACCGTTAGGCTTCAATATTTGGGTAACTTCGCTTCTTAACTTGAGAACTGAACGAAATTTTTGTATTAAAAAACATTTGTTACTTTTGACTGTTTTGGTTGTAAGTCATCACAATTTTTCGGATAACCTTTAGGAACCGTACCATTGTTATTTAGGGTCTAATTCCGTTCTACTTATTCAAAATCAAAACGAATTCTATCTAATACACAATTCCAAACCGAAAAACCAAATACCCAAGGGTAGTGATTGGCATTTAGTTGGTGGTTTAGACAAGTACATATTTGGAGGTTGATGGATTTACAGGTTTGTTTGAGAATTAAAGCGTCTTGTTTAGTCCGTTTGTTTTGGAGATTCATAATCTTCAGCATTTTTTTTTTTAATTTGTTAATCTTCATTATTGTTGAGTCAGAAGTACAGTTTGCCTGGTTCAATCATCATGTCAGGTTATATGAAAAATATAATTTCAGTCATCAACATTTTTGAGTGTTTGTTTACTATATATATTCAGGTTGGATCGGCTTCATGTGAGTCCACAGAAGAGGTCAAAAATCTCAAATCAGCTTTTGCTATTATCGAGGATAAGAACTCTGAGTTAAGCAAGCAAGTGAGCGAGCTAACAGAGAAGGCAAATTTGGCAGAACAAGAAAGAGACGATGCAAATAAACAAGTCTTAGCTTTGAGATCAGAGATCAAGGTTGGAGCTTTTGGTACTGTCAAGAATCAGAGAACTAACCCAACTCTAATCCCTGACGAGTCTGTAAACCCCAGATTAGCTAAGCTCTTAGCAAAAGTAGCTGTTGGTGAAGAGACCATTGTGGTTCTTGCAAATGCAAATGTGATACCAAAGTTGGAGCTGCAGGTTGCTAGTGTAAAGAAAGTGGGTATTCAAAACTACTTGATTGTCGCATTGGATGATTCCACTGTAAACTTCTGTAAATCAAAGGAAGTTGCATACTACAAGAGAGATCCAGATCAAACTGTGGACGAAATTGGCGAAAGCAGTCATAGTGCAGCTGTTTCTGGACTGAAATTTCTCGTCTTAAGAGAGTTCTTGCAGCTTGGTTATAGTGTTCTTTTATCAGATGTGGATGTTATCTTTGTCCAGAACCCTTTTGATCATCTATACAGAGACTCTGATGTGGAGTCCATGAGTGATGGTCATGACAATGCAACTGCTTATGGTCACGAACCTGCGTTTGATGATCCAACCATGGGATGGTCTCGGTATGTTACCACAGTGAGAATTTGGGTTTTGAATTCCGGGTTTTTCTATCTAAGACCAACTCTTCCTTCAATCGAACTACTCGATCGTGTGACCGATACACTCTCTAAGACACATGGATGGGACCAAGCCATTTTCAATGAGCACCTCTGGTACCCTTCACATCCTGAATACATTGGC
Organism: Lepidium africanum; assembly: GCA_900406405.1. Lineage (NCBI taxonomy): Eukaryota > Viridiplantae > Streptophyta > Magnoliopsida > Brassicales > Brassicaceae > Lepidium > Lepidium africanum. The sequence continues at coordinate 10,759 of OVAX01000804.1, read as the reverse complement.
TTACACGCTTCCAAACGAGTCATGGATATGTATGAGTTCATGAACAGTAGAGTCCTCTTCAAAACCGTAAGAAAGGATGAAGAACTAAAGAAGTTGAAGCCAGTGATTGTTCATATCAATTACCATCCAGATAAACTACCTCGAATGCAAGCTGCATTTGACTTTTACATTAATGGTAAGCAAGATGCTCTTGATGGCTTCACAGATGGTACACAGTTATAAAACCTAAACTTCTTGTTCTTCTTCTTCAATAGTAGTTTCTGCTTTACATTTGTTTCAGTTTCCGTACTTGAATTTATGTAACCTTTAGCTGAATTCTCAAAGTCTTTTACTGTTGAGTGTCTCTTTAAGTCTCTTTAAGTCTGTATTGTCTTCAGACCACACAAATTTAGAAAAGNAATTTATGTAACCTTTAGCTGAATTCTCAAAGTCTTTTACTGTTGAGTGTCTCTTTAAGTCTGTATTGTCTTCAGACCACACAAATTTAGAAAAGAGAGAGAGACAAACGATTGGGCAAGACAAAGAAAGATTGGAATTACATGTGTTTATCCACAAAGAAGACCAGATTTTCTCTGTAATAACAGAAATTCTCTTCTTCTTCCTTTTTTTGTGGATTCAAATCAAATCAAACCCCACAGTTACCTCTGTTTTTTGTCTTTTTCTAAAGCCTTCTGTTTCGTCTGTATATCTCCTTCACAACAACTTGTAATTTCTATGTCTTTGTGCTAATTGCTATGCAGACATTAACAAGCTCAGAAACTGTTCTTTTAGCTTCGAACTCATCACCTGTGTTACGTAATTCCGGTGATGACGTAGATATCGATTTCGGAGATGTATTTGGTGGTCCTCCTAAGAGACGGTCTAAGGGTAGTAATGAAGTTACTCGACATAGCTTCAGTGAAACTGCTCTCCGGAGACGTGACGTTGTCGTCGACGGTGGTGAGCTAATTCCGCGCGACGAGAAGCCGGTTTTTGGTGAAGATACATCGAACCGACGTCGTTTCACCACTGATGATTTCTTCGATGATATTTTTAGAGTTAATGAATCTACTTCGCCGATGAAGATGAAGGAACGAGAACCTTTCGGGTCATCACTTCCGGGTTCTCGGATCCTTAGTCCGAGTCACAAAGCTGAATCATCAGGGACTTCAGTTCCTGCACAATTCAGGTGTTTTTTTTGTATTACTAATATCAGTCAGATTAGTTTTCATGATCATTGATAATTATTCTGTGAATTTTTGTGACAGTCTTCCTGCAAAACTAATCAAAGCAACAGAGATTCCTACATTTGGTTCACCTACTCGTAGTTTGAACAAGAACAAAGAAACTGTTTCGAGTTCTCCTTTGTCAAGATCTTCAAGCAAAGCTGATTTAGTCTCTAATGTTAAATCAGCTTCAGATGGTTGTAATGATGCTCCAAAAGTTGTTGTTACTGGTAAAGGTAGGCAGTTTCATTTCTCTATTTACAAGTGGCCTAACAAAGGAGTTCCTGTTGTCATTTGGGGAAGTTCTAGATTGAGTTCTATGGCTAAAGCTGAAGAGACAACACCTAATGAGACTCAATCTACTTCGGTTGAGAAAGCGAGTAAAGATAAAGAAGGAGATGGAGAGAGTGGTTTAACTGGTTTGAAACAGGAAGAGAAGACTTCACAAAAGCATCCTGTTGTTCAGACAGAAGTGAAATCAGAAATCAATTCTGGACATGCATCTCCTGGTGTGTCAAAAGCTCGTGAAGCTAATGTGAAGCCTCTTTATTCAATGTTTCATCACAATGATGAGAGACAAGGTTGGTTTTTGCAGACATATGTAGTTTTGGTTAGCTTCCTTTTCTGGACTTCATTTCCTTCTTTGTTATTGCAGGTGAGGATTTAGTATCAGAGAGAGAAGTGAGAAAAGGTAAAAGCAAAGTGAAGAACACACGAAGTTCTACTGGAGATTCAAGAACAAAAGGTAAACCACAAGGCACTAAAAGTTCTTTGGATAGCTCTATACCCGATAAATCCAGCTTTGCAAGTTCATCCACAGCATCAGAGGTTGGTAAAGATGGAGCCAAAGGAAAAGTGAAGGACTTTGTTAAGATTTTCAGTCAAGGAGCTTCAGTTGGAACAGGTGGAGAATCTCTTGGACAAAGCTCTAGATGGAGAGCTAAAGAAACTCACAGGACTGATATCAATCATGACATTCCTAATGCTAAGGAAACTGTAAATATTCCTGATCAACAAAAGAAACCCACTCCAGATATCCCCACTGTGGTACTTCATCTGAAAATCAATATTTTACTGTGTGCTCCTTAGTGTGTGATCCCTCACCTGTAAATATCCTTGCAGGATCGGAATCAGAAAAAGGTTTCAGATGGAGAGAAGGTGAACAATAGTAAGGCTCATGGTGTTACTGAAGAAGTGAGGCAAGAAGCGAGTACAGGTAAGTTCTTGGATTAGTTTATGGGATTCTTGGTAACAGTTACACAACTAAGTGATATCTGAGCTTCTGGCCTTTTTATTCTTCTGTCAGCACATACTACCTCAGAGGACGTAGATGAGCCCTTCCATGTAAATTTCGATGTAATTTAATGCAACCATCAACCTTCAGGTTTTCAATTTTAAAACTTGTATGTTTCCTTTCCTATAACTTGTAATGTGATGTGCAGGTGGAGGATATAACACAAGATGAGAACAAGGAGGAAGAAACCAGAAATGATGCTGAAGAATTCCAGGTAATACTTCCTGCAATAGCCAAGAGATATATCTTTTCTTCGGATGCAGAAGCGTCATTACTAAAAGAAAACTGAATCTGAATCTCAACAGAACATTGATGCCAAAATCCGCAAGTGGTCAAACGGAAAGAGTGGAAACATTCGGTCTCTCTTGTCGACACTGCAATATGTAAGGAATCAACTGTTGAATAAATAAAACATAACATATTTGTTGAGGTCTGTCAATGCATTAGCCTATTTGCATAACTAATATAACTTGACAGATTCTTTGGCCCGGGAGCGGATGGAAGGTGGTTCCTTTGATGGATTTGATTGAAGGAAATGCTGTTCGCAAATCGTACCAAAGGGCATTACTAATTCTTCATCCAGACAAACTACAACAAAAGGGTGCTTCTGCAAACCAGAAATACATGGCTGAGAAAGTTTTCGAGCTACTACAGGTTTTACTTACTAGAAATAATGTTTTATGACTATTGATAAAACGTTGCATGATCTTTGAATCTAAGTACACTTTTTGTTTGGTTTGATTCAAACATTTAGGAAGCATGGGACCATTTCAACACTCTCGGACCGGTCTAAAGGAATTCAAGTCTTTTCCATCTTATACAAAAGTCGATTCCAACAAAAAGTGTACAGTTACAGTTCTAAATGAAAAGATGTTGCAGAATTTTAGTTCGCACAGCAAATTTTGTCAGTTTGTTAGAATCGAAAATGCTTTAAAGGGTTAAGTACGTAAGGAGGGAGAGAAATAGGTGTAACTATGGGCCATATAATTAAATTGGGCTAGGCCCATTAAGAAGGAAATAGTGGTTAGCCGTTAGAAAAGAAAAGAGAGGCCAGATGAGGTTAAGGTGGAGTTGGTGTTATGTTGGCTTTTACGATTCTTTTTGTTAACGGTTAGCTACTTTTTTAACTTCTACTTAAAGCTTTTCTATTCCCTATTTTACCCTTCACTCCTAGTCCAACTCCTAGTCACACACTTCACCAAATTAGACTCTGACTCTCTGCCCAACTCTAAACTACATTTTTACACTTCCTTAATCATATGAGGCTTTCGTTGCAATACATGAACATGGAAATTTACATCAAACTTAACGAAACTCATAGGACCCAAAACTAAAATCAGTTTAATTTCTAGTCTGATGGTTTCGATATGAAATAGGTTTCAATGATTATACTGAAAATTTCAATTTTAAATTTAAATGGATGAAATATAACGGTAAATTCTTGGTTACCCTTTTTATTTAGATTTTGATATCCGGAATTTAGATCGGTTTTGTGTATTTTAAATAGAAAAAACCTTTTGACCAAAAAAAAGAAAAAAACCTTTAATCTATAGTTATTAAAAATGTTCTAGTTTCCTTCTAATTGGTCCTGCGTCTACACTCTACAGTGACTAAAAAAGGACACAAATATTTATAAATCACCTAAAATTACTTTTATGTTTATTAATTTATATATGTACAATTATATGTATTCGATTTCGGCTATTACCTGATATTTTTTTTTCCAATAATAGACCACAATTAACCGGTGCATTAGCTAAGTTCTTACATAGTGTAGACGGTAGATTTCCTGGCTATATTGTACNGTTTATTAATTTATATATGTACAATTATATGTATTCGATTTCGGCTATTACCTGATATTTTTAATAGACCACAATTAACCGGTGCATTAGCTAAGTTCTTACATAGTGTAGACGGTAGATTTCCTGCCTATATTGTATNCTTACATAGTGTAGACGGTAGATTTCCTGGCTATATTGTACTTATCATTTGCCACTAAGTTAAAGACCACTAACACTGAAATATCAGCAAAAGTAAAATATTATATATTTGCCTATTAGGAATACCTAAAACCCATGTGATATCCAAGTATGGTATGGATATTAAATTTAGAGGATTATGCCCAGAACTACCTTTAAATTCACTAAATCCAAATATTGGGTAATTACAAAACTATTTTATAATAGAAAAATAGAGAGGAGGTCAAATAATCTCCGGTTCATTTACAATCATTGTACTTCCACACTTCCACATTTTGGAGAAGCCAAAAGCTCTATTTAGGATGTGATTAGTAATGATTCTAGTTATTTTACAGAGTCACNATAGAAAAATAGAGAGGAGGTCAAATAATCTCCGGTTCATTTACAATCATTGTACTTCCACAGTTCCACATTTTGGAGAAGCCAAAAGCTCTATTTAGGATGTGATTAGTAATGATTCTAGTTATTTTACAGAGCCATAATATTTAAATTGAACCAATCATGTTTTAAACTTATTTTTAGCTTTTATTACTGTGAAAAACTATTTTTTTAGTTATTGAATGTTTTTGGTTGTAAAGTTTTCCCAATCGGCTCTTAGTAATTACAGCACGAGCTACTAACTACAGCCGTTAATTCTAAGTCGGAGTAATTAATGTACTGTTGTTAAAAATTTTTTTAACTGTATTCATAGCCGTCAAAGTCATAAAAGCATGCGAATTTAAAGACTTTAGTGTATTAATGACAATTTCTAGCGTTAATAATGTAGTCGTTTCGTTTAACTTTAGTACTGTATATGGTTCAAAGTCAAAATTCTGGAGGACTTTAATGAGAATTTTTAATTATTATGACAAAACGAAAATTAACCATAAGTTAGATAAATGTAGGCGGCAAAACTATAATGACAAAAACGTAATTTTCACACCATGTAATAATATTATCTTGGTGTCCTTGTCTGAAACCGAAACAATAAACAGAAAATTTTAACTGACACGTAAGCTGTACTTCACCGGCTATAACCGACACGTAAGCTATATTTCACTGGTTATAGCCAGTTTACAAATCCACTCTTTTTAATTTGTTACCGTTCTTCTGTTTTTTAAAAACCTTCCAATAAGCTCTCTCCTTCATACTCTGTTCCATCTCTCTCTCTGATCTCATTTCTTTCCAATTTTACCCTCACATTTCCTTCGAATTCTCCATCTTTTACCCTTCAAAGCTTCTCTCAGATGCCTATAGTCTCTAAGCTTCGATCTCCGGTTAAACCAATGGTTGAGTCACGAGCTATCCTCTGTTCAACTGGGAACAGATTTAGGGTTTCCAAAACAGAGATAACGAAGAAGAAGCCACAAGTGACGAAATCTCCGACCACTGAGAAGCTTGATTCCTCTGTTACGAGCAATTTATCAGCTTCCACTGATGATTCCTCTTCTTCATCATCCTCAGAACATTCCTCGGTGAAAACAACAAATTCTAAAAAAATCACTCCAAACGGACCTAAAAAGCTCAATAATGTCGGCTCCGTCGCCGCCGTTGAAGACATTACTCCTAAAATTCCGGGACCGGTTAAGAGATGTCACTGGATCACACCAAATTCAGGTAATTTTGTCTGACAACTTTTTTTCTTTTTGCTTCATTTTAACTTTACTTTAAATTTTACATTTCCCTATTTATTTTGAGAATATACTGTTTACCTTGGATATCGTGATTAACGAGGAGACTTCATGTCCTTCTCAAACATTTAATGAATCTGCAAAAAATTAAAAGAGACTTGCCCAATTTCTTCGTTTGTTTTGTTTCTTCACAATGAAAGCCATGTGAATGGCTTTTTATTGTTTTCCAAATGTAAAATTATTTTGATTATATCTGTACACAAGTGATTGGTAACAATCAGTTTCATAGATGTCAACAACATATTTATTGCACCTTGTAAAAACTAGGTCTTGTGGTTAACAAATCAAGACAAAAGTATACTAGTAAGCTTTTTCGGTTAGTAATAACGATAATGATTGATGAGCAGACCCAATCTACGTGTTGTTTCATGACGAGGAATGGGGTGTTCCAGTTCGTGATGACAATAAACTCTTTGAGCTTCTTGTCTTCTCACAAGCATTGGCTGAATTAAGCTGGCCTTCAATCCTTCTTCGAAGAGAAGACTTTAGGTAAATTTAGTCGAAGGGATTTGACTATTTTGTGTGTGTTTGGATTGGTGTTGTATCAGAAGTTTTGGTTTGTTTTTGCAGGAAGCTTTTTGAAGGGTTTGATCCTTCAGCTATAGCACAATTCACAGAGAAGAGGTTGATGTCTCTTAGAATAAATGGGTGTCTAATTCTATCCGAACCGAAGCTTCGAGCAATTGTAGAGAACGCAAAATTGGTTCTCAAGGTAGGTGACTGTGTTTTAGCCAAGAGATTCTGAATATTATTGTGTAGGAAACTTATTGGTTGTGGATTGGGAAACAGGTCAAGCAAGAATTTGGATCATTCAGCAACTATTGTTGGAGATTTGTGAACCACAAGCCATTAAAAAATGGATATCGTTATGGTCGTCAAGTACCGGTCAAGTCACCAAAGGCAGAGTACATAAGCAAAGATATGATGCAGAGAGGGTTTCGCTGCGTTGGTCCTACTGTTATCTATTCCTTCTTGCAGGTCTCTGGCATTGTGAATGATCATCTCACAGCTTGTTTCAGATACCAAGAATGTAGTGTTGAGACTAAGAAAGAACCGAAAAGCCCTGAGACTCAAACAGAACTGGACCTGTATTCTCCATGACTTGTTTGATCAGCAACATCAATTGGACTATGAAGAAAATGATGACCACAGTTTGTTTTCATTATGGAGAATTAGGTTTGTAGCTAGGTGTGTTTATTTGTTGTGTGCAAATTCTTCTAGCTAGCTTTGTCTAACTAGATATTTGATTATATGTGTTAGTATTTGACATGAAAGACTGATTGCAGAATAATAAAGAATTTAACGTTTTATAAAAGCATATTTAGGATCTTAAATTCTGAAAACTTAGGATATTCATGCTAATAGGCAGAATGGCTCAAGATATGATATCTGATTAAACAATTTTGACAAGGCACAAAACAGTTTTAAGACACTAATTAATGTAAGATTTGTAAGGAAACAGAATCATACATCTTTAAGATTTAATTTATCTACAAACAATGCTTTTGAAACCAAATACATGAATTGAATAAGCACTCTTAACACTCAAATGCTTCCAGGAGAAGGCTTTGTGCAGCAAATTTGGATACTAAGTGAAGAACATATGAAGTTCCCAAATACCTCAAAGAAGAGAAGAAACTCAGGAGGATTAGTTTCTCATATTATATCGACATGCCATTCTGAGTTCGCTGAATTGTTCCTGTCAACCACGAGGCTTCCCGTTTCCAAGTGTCAACTCAAGATCCTCCATACCCACATCATGTATTTTCTCTCCTTCCCACGGCTTAACTTGGCTATTTTCAAATTTAAATTCAGAACTTTGACCAATCTCTTGGAATGCACCAGTATTTGGAGACATCTGCTGAGGCATGGGTTTGATAAGATTAAAGGTAGGAGAAGTTGGGACCATAGAGGCAGAGAATGGCTGTTGCTGTGCAAACTTCTGGAAGCTTATCCAATGACCAGAATCAACAGTGGAAGAGTCAGACTCATCACATTCAGGTATAGTTGCTGGGGTATGAAACTGGCGATGTGTAGGACTAGCAGGTGCAGAAGCCGCATATAAAGGATAATTAAAAGACGCCATTGATTGTTTAGCAATGGCCATGGATTGCTTAGCAATGGCATCCCAATTGGGCAATGGCTTAGGGTTCTTCGAAGTTGGAGATGAGACAGGTGGAGTAACTGGGCAACTGTTTGAGATTCTGAGGGAAGGAAGAGAGGAAGGAATGCCACCATTTCTAAGGAAGGGGAACATTGTGGAGGAGATGTTGTTATTTGGTTCACCACGAGGACTTGGGAAAGATGAGGAAGATGGGCTGACTTGATAAGACGAGATGGGACTTTGAAAGGCTGATGAAAGAGGGCTCAGGTTCTGAGATGAGTAAGGAGTCATTCTTGATGAAGTCCCACCAATCTCATTATGTAGAGGCTTGCATCCCTGATGCTCCAACAAAAGAAGAAAACAATAACCCATTAAACATCACAATGTCACAATATATCTGCGATAATGCAAAGATGATCAATGCAAAGACTTTGGATTAACATAGATACAAATTTAAGACTGAATCAGACCTACGAAACTACAAGTGTTGGAAATAGAATCTCAACTACCACAATGCATATTTTATCCATCAAACCAAAACTGCAAAAAAAATAATAATGTCCGAGTAGAACTCTAGTTCTAACCAACCATTAGTTATAGAAAGTCCTAATTAAGAAGTTCTAAATCGGCTTAAAGCTCTTTAAATTAAAAGCACACATTATTCTCAAACTAGTAAGAAAACTCTAAAATTAGCATTGAGAAATAAGATCCGTATATAGATATGATCTAGATAATCTACTTTCATGTTCTTTTCACTTTCCAGACAAAGAACACACCGAAAAATCAGATTCAAACCCGATCAAACGCAAATGATAAACCCCGAATTCAGATTTATACATCAGAAACATCAAGATACAAGCTCAGATCTGAAAAATTAGAGAGAAGTTTACCTTCCGATAAGTAGTTCCATCTTCTTCAACAATCCAGCCAGCTTCAGCACAAAGTGCTTTAAGAACTTCATTATTATCACAATGTTTAGGCAAATTATAATCACCTTGAGCTCTAAGCCCAGTGTATATCTTCGCAGCTACAGCTCTTCTTCGTCTTTCTCTCCTCCGATTATTCTCCCTTTCTCTCCACGACGGCTTCCTCCTCACCGCAGCCGCCGCCGCCGCAGCTGCTGCTGATGTCGACGTAGCCCCATCCGACGTCATCCTCACTAACCTCCAATTTGAGATTGGGTGGGTGAGGTGTGTGAACACAGAGCGAAGAAGAAGAAGAAGATGAAGAATGAAGGAAGAGTGAGAAGTTAGTGCTCACGAGGAATACGCTTTTTCCTTCGCTGGAATCGAAGAAGAGTTTCTTTATTTACCTTTTAAGTAAAAGAAAAATCGAGTCGTGTGTTCAAGTACGCGAGTTCACATTATGTATCAGTGTTTCTTATCCTATTATAATCAACCGTCCACGTGTCTAGCGTGATATTTCAATGGTGAGATTGGCTAAGGTGTACATTGCTTATTCTGTTATTTAATGTAGAGGATAAGAATGCGTAGTTACGTGGATGTATCGTCGAAGCAGTACATTAGAATTAATTAATGTAATTAACTCAGTGAGTGTTATAAATGACTAATGACCAAATAATACAGAGAGGAGACGGAGGAGACAAAGTGGGAACCACTTCTTCAGTGTGGGTCCTTTACTTGTGCGACCGAAAAACACACCATCTGATTGGTTTTTTTAATTCTTTTTTAATATTCCTTAATTTAACGAAACGAATTATATTAAAGAATTATAACCAACGAAACTTTATAATGATTCCACTTTAGTTTTAACAAAACGTTATATTTAAATCAAATTATCACTTTTTAGAACGAATTGACTACTTTTGGCCTGATTAGTTGTATGTTAAATCATATATTTAATGAATGAATTGTATGTAATCTTAAAATATCTACTTTTTATGTCATAAGGTTTTTGTTTCTGTAGTAGCAGGGAAAGAAAAAAGGAATTGTATGACGAGTGTGAGAGTACAGCTTTATCGATGCAACTATTCATTTATTTCTGATTTTTATTTAATAAGACGTTATTTTATAAAAGGATTCGACGACATTTGGAACGAGTTAGAGGGTTCGGTAATTGAGGCAATAAAAAGAATTGAACGCCGTTGCCGGGGATCGAACCCGGGTCACCCGCGTGACAGGCGGGAATACTTACCACTATACTACAACGACTTTTTTGGTAATCAGGCGCAACATAAATTATTTATACTACAGTAACATAAATCATCAGTTACATTCTTCAAGAACAAAACCAGCTTTCGTTATCAGAAACATTACCAGCTTTAGGATACTAGAACTATGCGTTTTCTCTTCTTTTTATCATAGCTCACCTATTCCAAAACATTTAATTATGTGGAATGATTTGAGTCAATAATACATAATTATCATATGTAACTTCTAAATGGTAGAATCCATAAGAGAACTGCTCAAATAAAATATATATACTGTTAAAAACTAGAGAGAAGGAAGAGTTAGAGAGAAAGTTTGCTCTGATATTAAGTGTGA
>OVAX01000803.1:3069-63587 GCA_900406405.1 Lepidium africanum | reverse complement strand
TCTGATTGGTTCGTTGTGTTTTTGTTTTTGTTTTTTTTTTTTCATTTGACAAAAAAAAAAATAATAATAAAAAAAAGGTAAGAAACCCAAATGGGTTTCTTACCGTTAATCATGCTCTAAGCCAATTATTAAATTGTAATTCTAAATTAAACTGAGTTTAATTATAGAACGCAAACAGAATTGAACAGAACATAATTCATTTAGAAACCATTAATAAATGTAAACCAACAGACCAAAACTGATCGCTTAACCGGGTTTTTGAAATCAACCAAAACACACAATTACATTGTTCTATTTAGATAGAACCGACAAAAACTGCAGCTTTGATAAGTAAACCGAAGAGAACGAAAGGGTTAGAGAAGAAAGGAGAATGATCACTGTCCAATTCGTAAGCTTGTGTCGGAGGCCACCGTCGGATCATTGCGTCTTGCTGCTCCGGTTTCATAATCCGGTCATGTAACGTCTTGATGTACACACGAGGCACGTGCTCCATATTTTCTTCTTCATCTTCCACTTTTGCTGTCGTTAACGCCAAAATTGGTGCTGGTCTCATCATTAATGCAGCCAATGAACATTCCTTGACACCAGCACAAATATAACGCATAAGGCCAACAAATTTGGATCGTATAATTCAATCTTGGATCTTAATGAAATGAAACGGTAGAGAAACCTGTTGAGGACTCATGTGGTAAAGGAGTTTTCGTCGGAATTCAGGTTTGATAAGAGCACTTGTTGGAGGATTCTCGGATCCTAAACCGAAACCGAGCTCATAGACATCACCATGTTCTGATAGATCAGGCACTCCCTGTTACAATGAAACACAACGTCACACACAAGTTAACTTGATTTTAAAGACATTTGTATCTTTACATCTTTCATATCTTCATCTGTCTGAAACCCATATTTGAGCATTGAAGCTCCGATATAAACAGCTAGAGAGATCTTCTTAGGGAATCTCAGTATCGCACTCGTTACGCTAAGTCCTCCTGCACTGTGACCAACAAGTATCACCTAACGACAAAAACAGAGAACAGAGAGAAACACAGCGTGAGTTTGCTTCAGATTCAAGAATCAATTCAACTGAGAGTTCTGTAATTAGGTTAAACCTGTTCTTGCTCGGGTAAGGAAGAGACAAAGTCGATGAGTGGTTGGTTATATTGGTCGAAGGAAGTGAGAGAATCGGCGGAGGAAGAATCGATGCCGGAGGATTTGAGGTCGATGCAAGTGACGGTGAAACCAGAGACTTCCATGAGACATTTGATCTTGTACCAGCACCATGATCCTAAGCTCATGCCGTGTATTAGCACAAAGTGTGGTGGTTTACTTCTAAGTTTGAGTTTAAGGGTTTCTTCATGATTCTCCTCCGCCATCGATCAGGCCGGAGTTTCGCCGGAGTGTTTTATGGGTGTTATTATCTTGTACAGTGAGTTCTTTGTGTCTAGTCATATATGTCAACCGCTTATATAGTGAGAAATGTCTCTTTTGCTTCTTCTCAATTGGGAGACTATTTTCTAATATAATAATAATTACTTATTATAATCTATCATTAAGAAGATTTGGATAGAAATTTAACAAGGAATAAAATGTCTCGTTGCCCATTGAATTTTTTTATTTCCCTGTGCAACACATTTTTCAGCTTTGGTGAACATATTCTTATCCAAAATTACTCTAGACATGCCAATAAGTTCAATATACTTATTTCGTAAACTATCCAACAAAATAAAATATCAAAAATGTCATATTCTAAAAATATTAACCTAAAAATGATATTGGTTCTTTGTAAAATTCTAATGTTTTTGTTATATATATATATATATATATATATATATAATATTGGAGGTGGATCCGAGATCCTATTTCGGTCCACGGGAAATAATGGACAAAAATCTCTAAGTCTTGGACTCGGCAAGACTCCATAAATATCTATTCGGATATCTTCTGTCAACTCGAAATTTTTTTTTCCCAAAAGCGCGTAAAGCATGATGGAAGCCGGAAAACACGTCATCATGCAAAGAAATAGAAATTTTCCTGTTCTGATATGGAAAATTTCCGAAAATATACCTAAGATCTTCTAGATAACATCGAATTTAAACAAATTGTAATATTTTCTATTTACAATCTACTTTATAACCGCCTCTATGACCTATAAATAGAGGAGCAGATCCTTAGAAGAGAGGAGCAGATCCTTAGAAGAGAGGATCAGTTTTTTGTCATTACACATTAACCAATACAATTTTACTCGGCAATCGTTACTTTTGACAATCTACTTCTTCTTCATACTTACCCAATAATTTTTATCCATCTTCCCTCTAAAATCAAAATTAGGATTTAAAATTCTTGTGCTAAATCCGGTTCGAAAATATAACTCAAACTCTACAGAGTAATGTAAACTATAAAAGAACATTTCGACATTTGACGGAAGACATGTTGTTTTGGTCCTACTTGTGAGTTGTGAATATGGTCACTTGTGAAAATTGCATATTCATATAGTTGGGGTAGTCAATGAGTAATAATGGTCGATTCTGACTATATTTTATACGTAGTCAGTAAGTTCTATTTATGTTTTTATCCGCACTACTTACGTTTCTATCTTCTAAACAATTATGAAATGCTAACCAAATATTGACCCTTTAATAGCTGGATTCATTTTAGACGAACGTGATAAACAAAATAGTCTAATACATAGTCATCGTTATTTTAAAATGTTACGTAGATTCAGGTATATCTTGTGTATTATCAATACCCGTGATATGATTTGAATTGAAACTTATTTTATATCCAATTGCTAGAATTAATTATATGTATCGTAAAAGTTTTCTTCCGGTCAATGTTCTTACGCAAATTTAATAAATTTCATTGACCCATTTAATGCTCGTAACTCTAAAAAAAAGACTCTCAAGTTATGAACCATACCCAATTGGTTTTAACACGTCAGAACTCAAAAAATATATCAGCCAAAATTTTCTTTAATAACTTGGAATTCAACGATTAATAATTCTATGATAAAAAGATAAATGACTATTTTTATTTAGGACACAACACCTAATTGAATCAAAAGCGTATGTGTCATGTAATTTACGTATGATCATTAAATAATAAGGTGGAAAGAGTTGTGACTTTTTGTGGAATTGCTTCCATTTCCTTTCTTTTCTTTTTTTTATGTAATATTTTTTAAAAAGAAAGTAAAGAAAAAAAAGTAAGAATGAGGTGGAAATAATGAAACACTGATTGGAAAGGAGAAATGTCACAAACAAAGATGAAGATATCTCCTCCTTTTCAGTGGGTTACGAAAGCTATCTTTTTCTTATTGTTTTCCCCACATCTCCTTATTTTTCGCTTTATTATTTATTTAACTCCCTACTTAGTATTTATTTTCAAGTTAGACAAACGAACGCGTGAATTACATGGGCAAATGACAAAAATTTACTAAAATTTGATTTTGAAGGTAAAAGTATATTCTATTTGATATTTTCTTCAAAATTAACTCATAAAGATAGTGAAAATTTATAATTTTACCCCTAATAAATAAACAAAAAATCTGAAAACAAAATTATATTTATATCTCTTGCAGATTACGGAGACTTTGCGTAAAGTCTCCTCCTTAATTATATATATATAATTAAAATTATAATAGTAATTATTGTTATGTGCTTATAATTTTGATTACAAAATCCAATAATAAACAAATATCAAGTATTAAAAATAAAAATTTGATAAAACATGGTCAAATAAGATCAACAAGATCAAACCACATAGTTCATAAACAAACTATGTCATCGTTTAGGGTTTGATAAACATGTGGTATTTGGTAGATTTTTTATTTGGAATGTAGGAATAGAATAAAAGAGTTAAATTGTGCATATATTAAGAAATTATAAATTGTGCATATAATTCTAACCACAAAGCTTACAAACAAACTATATCTTCAAATGTGAAATAGTTTAGGGTTTTATGGTAATCATGTGAGATTTGTAAATTTTATTAGATTGTACATATATTCAAGAGAGTAAGATTGTGCATACATTCAAAAGAGTAAAACTAAAATAGTATATTAAATAGAGTTAAAATTTACGATTTCGGGTTTAAGGTTTAGGGTTTAGGGTTTCGTGGAGACTTCACCTGAAGTCTCCGATATGAGAAGACTTCACCCGAAATCTCATATATGAGAAGACTTCACCCGAAGTCTCCTGTATGAGGAGACTTCACGTGAAGTCTCCTCCTCTGAAAATTAAATTGAGTTGTGCTAAACCAAAATTAACCAAACAATTGAACCACAAAGTTAACCTACATATAAATACAAATTTTACAAGAAGCAAAAAAACCTAGCCACTTTTTATCAACGTGTATGTCTTTCCAGCCAACGTGTAAGTCTACTCTTCTCTCCTCCTTCAAGATCTAAGATTTTTTCACTATTTTCTCATAATTTTCGCCTTTTTTTTTGCATGTTCCATGGGAAACTTCTTGCCATCAAAGCCTCTTGTCTATGGCCAACATCCATCATGTTTCTCAAAAAGGTAGATTTGTTTTGGAAATGTTGAGTTTTTTAGCTTTTTAGTTAAAGATCCAGTTTTTAAAGGAGATCTTGTGAAAATTTTGATTTTTTGTATATTTTATAGTTAGAAATTGCAAGTTTAATGAATCTTATATGAAAGATCTAATTTTTTTGAACTTTCTTGTGAAATATGTTATTTTTAAAGAAAGTTATGTGAAATTTTTTTTTGTGCTTTCTAGTTAAAGATTTATTTTTGAAATGAGATCTTGTGAAAAAATTTGATTTTTTATTATATTTAGTTAAAGATTACATTTTGAATGAATATGATATGAAATATAAGATATTTTTTTTGAATTTTTCTTGTGAAAGATCTATTTAAAAAAAATTCTTGTGAAAGATCATTTTTTTAAAAAACTTTTCTTGTGAAAGATTTTTTTACATAAATTTTCTTGCGAAAGATCTATTTTTTACTTTTTCTTGTGAAAGATTTTTCTATTAAAATTTTCTTGTGAAAGATTTCATTTGAAATGATAGTTGTGAGCAAATTTGATTTTCCTTTGTGTTTTCTAGTTAAAAATTTTTTTTAATGAGATCTTGTGAAAAGTTATAGTTTTTTTGGTCTAATCTAGTTAAAGATAGAATCTTTTTGATATGATTTGTATCAGGTTTATGTGCTTCTAGCTTTTTGGTTCAATCCTTAAATTCATACACTTGTTGTCTTTTGATGTTTGGTGGAGACCTCTCATGGAGTCTCCTGGTGGAGTCTTCTAGTGAAGTCTCCTGGTGGAAACTTCTGCAAATTGTAGTTGGAGACTTCACTTGAAGTCTACGAGAATAGAGAGTAGACTTCATGTGAAGTCTACGAGCATAGTCAAGAGACTTCAGGTGAAGTCTACTAAGGTTATTTTTGCATTTGACCAAATGTTGACTTCTAAAACAGAAACTTCACATGAAGTCTACTTTTCTGGAGGTTATTTTTGTATTTGACTAAATGTTGACTAAATGTAGACTTCACGTGAAGCCTTTACATTTTTCGGAGACTTCACGTGAAGTCTACTTAAAAGTAACATTTTTTCAATTGCAAAAATGACTCACAATTCAGTAGACTTCAGGTGAAGTCTCTGTACTTTTTTTTTTCCAAACCAAAATGTATAGACTTCACCTGAAATCTACTCGCCAAATCTAAAAAATAGTCAAATGCAATACTAACCGTTCTGTTGACTAGTAGACTTCACGTGAAGTCTACTTTGTGTGTAGACTTCACATGAAGTCTACTCTCTACAAATTTCTAAAATCGAAAAAATAGCTTAATTTGAGTTAATGATTATAGTTACCTTCTTTAAACGCCCACAATGTGGAACTACACCGTTAATCGTTGCTTACAGTCCCTAAATGAACCAAAAATTGTAAGTTTTAAGAATTTGAAAATGGTGAAACGAAAATTAGAGAGGTTTTTGGCTAGAAATGAAGAGAGAATGAGATATAATGTGGTTGGAGGTTGGGAAAAAGCATAAGAATGAGGACAAATGGCATTTAGAGCTTTGATTTGGTTGGTAATGGTAGTTGGTTGAATTGAAGAAGAATGACATTTTCGTAAATATTTGAGTTATTATTAATATTTTAGTAATTTTGTATTGTGATGAAACTTTAAAAAAAAAGTAATGGCATTTTAGATATTATATGAAGAACTAGGAGTTATTTGCAAAATGTTTAGGAGAGAGAAAAATGAAGGTTATTTTACCCATTGACTTTAGTCAATAGGTTACTTTTGAAAGAAGCCCGAATTAAATTGTGACACTCAAATTTCGTTTGATTGCAATATATATATATATATATATATATTTTGTCAACAATTGGATCCACTAGGCCCGATCCATAACCTAGCCCAACCCTTAAAATTCTTATTTAATTTAGCAATTGCGTAGAGAGGAGGAATTAAACTCTAGGTGCCAATCATCCTAACTACCAGACTGAAAATAACTTGGCATTGAAATATATTTTATAGTAGAAGATCTTTTCTAGGCATTGCTTTTTTTCCTCTTTACCAATATTAAAGTTTGAACGAAAATAAATACGTGTAGTGTCTAAGGCCTGGAGAAGAATCCAAAACAGTAACTAGAGAAAATCCAAAATATAACTTAAAATCCGGTTGTAGACAGAAGTTATTGGCCATGTCCAAATTATAGAACTATATATAGTATGATTATTGGAATTTTTGTACGTTGAACTGATATATCACTTTCACATTTCAAGAATTGGGTTATACTAACACTATATATTTCTTTTTAAAGTCCTTGCAATATTATTCTGCTATTTCAGTGTTTATCAAACATAGCTACAAACGAAAAATGGGATGTAACTCTTTTTTTTTCTTTTTTGGTTTTAAATGGATGTAACTTGTGAAATGCAATAAGTGATAGATGAAAAAGAGGATAGTTTTGATGATTAGAGGAGAAAAGTGGGAAATGCAATAAGTGATAGATGAGATATTGAAATGGTCAGAGTAGACACATGTGTGGGGGGAAAAAATAAAGCCTTTAGCAATTGTCAGTGTCTTTGTGGACAAAGGAATCTGATTCATTATCATTTTCATTTTGTGTAGCGTTTTTGCCGTTATATTATGAATATTTTACTTTACTTTTATAACCAAAACTCTTACTAAAGCATCACATCTGAAATATATTTGCATCTAATCGGCTTTAAGATATGTATTAGGTTGAAGTGAATCATAATTTCGAGTTTAGTTCGAAATCATTAACTCTTTAACACATATTAAGTTTTGAGAAAAAAAAAAAACAACTATAAAAACAATATAACATGGATTGTACATGTACTGGGGCTAGTGGGAATAAAGCCCATTCCTCTTTGTCTGAAAAGGTCTGAGTGAGTGACTGATGCTCAATATCTATTCTTTTATAACTGTTTCAATCATTCTAGATTCTCTATTATCATCAAACAGTTATTTGTTTATAATATACTCATCAAACGCTAATACTTGCACTTACTTCAATATTTATTTAAATTAGTATGATAGATTTTTTTAAAAAATGTACATAACATTCAAAAAAAGTAACCAAAAAAATATGCACGTGAAGGATACACAAACATGTCAATTGGGTATTCATATGTATTGGTCCTAATCATCATTTTTGGTTATGAAATGGTCATTAATTAATAGTATATCGATTCGGTTTATTCATGAGCTTTAAAACTTTTGTGGTTCACTTATAGGATAACTATTAATTAATTAAACGAACAAATTGGTCAATACACAAGACACTAAAGTCCAAGTGCAGTTCATTATTATGTACTCTCTAATCTATCTCCTTCTGTTTTAGGTTTCAGTGTCGGTGACATTCATAATTTTGAATCTAAAGACCGCCATTTTCTCCTTCACTGTCTCACAAATCGCTCTAGCTTCCACATCGTTACTCGTAACTCCAATTTCAAATCATCTTCACTCATTTCAATCAACTCAAGGTAAGAAATTCTGGAAAAAGTATTCGGGGAGAGAGATCATTTGATTTGGGTTTCCAAATCTACTGTTCTGAGTTATGCTTTTGGTTTGCTGAGTTCTTATGATGCTGAATCCCATAATTACTTGCTTGTCGAATTTGAACTTCTTCTGAATATCCATTCCACTGTGGAATTTAGGTTTTTCTTAACACACTTGAATCTTTTGTAGTCTACAAGTCTGAGAAACAGTCTGCGTTTTTTTTTTGAAACAGTCTGCTTGATCACTGGTTTTATACACTCATAAACGCATCTGAAACTGTTTTAGTGTTTTTCTCTTGTTAGATGGATTTTCCTACAGAATCAGAACCCGAGAATGTTGATTCATCATTGTGGCCACATAATTCTAAGTCATTAGCAGGAATATTAACAGGTTACACACCTCTGTTCTTTTCCTGTCATGTCTTTATTTGGTTAGTCTGTTCAAAACACAACTTACATATATATATATTTTCTGCATCCATAGAGATAAATGAGAAGGTCCAAAGTATGTTGAGATTGATCGAAGATGGTGAACCAGAGTCAACTGAGAAATTTCTTTGCTTGTATCAATCTCTCGGTGAAACGTACAATGATTTGAACCAAGAGCTCCTCAATGGCCTTCTCAAATTTGATTTTAAACTGTCAAGTTCAGACCAAAAGAATGTTTCTTCCCTTGTAGCTTCAAAAAGCTCCTCATTTAAGCATGATATTTCTCCTTATCCGGACTTAGATTTGGATTCAGGAACCTTCTGCTCATCTCCTAAGCACCAACCTGGGATGACAACGAGTAGCCAAATGTTGCAGAGCTTGAAACAAAATGGTGAAGTTGAGAAGAACCAGTCTGCATTTTTGTTTGCTGATATCTTTTGTGCTGAGCTTGACATTGCACGAAGAGAATTAGAAGCAAGAAACACAGACATTGAAACTGAGAAAAGGCGTGTGGTTGACTCAGAAAGTAAGCTATCAGATTCAACTTACAAGGTGGACAAATTAGAAAGCGAGCTCAAGGTAATCAAAGAGTGTTTACATGTACCAGAAGCTGAGGTTTCAAAGCTAATGGAAATGTTAAATGATTCCAAGAGCGAGAAAGCAAAACTGCAGACTGATAATGCTGCTGACTTGTTAGATAACCTAATAGCAGAATTGAGATCAAGAGATATCCAAATCGAGCAAATGGAAGAGTATCTGAACCAGGTGTCTGTTAAAGAAGACAGTGAGATGATGTCTGACTCAGGAATCGACAAGAATACAGTGGAAGAACTGAGAGCTAGAGTTAAGGTACTAGAGAAACAAGTGGAGTTGCAGAGAAATGTGATAACAGAAAGAGAAGAAGAGAAAAGAGAGGCTATAAGACAGCTCTGTTTCTCTCTAGATTATCACATGAACAGATAATTAGAGCTTGTGAGATCACTTTCAGACAACAAAAGGTATGCCTTGTAAAGTGATTTGTAGTATACAAAACTTGTGGAAGAGCTTATCTGCTTGAATGATGTAAACTAATATCTGACTTAATCTTATAACCTGAATGATGCAAACACATCTTGCACAATTTCCTTAATATTTTAGACAGAGTTATTTAAATTCTGAGAAAAGGTGTCGGATATATAAACATTATTATTGTTTTGTTATAGTTTTAACTTATGATTTCGCGACTTAACTTTCCTGTACCACCAATCAAAGCCAACTTTCTCGACTCCTGACCAATAATGTCAACCGTTGATGACCTGTCACTAAGCACAATGGAGAGACCATCTTTAAAATTGTTCATACCATCACTGATAAGGTGCCAAAACAATGCTCCGGCGGCTGAACCACCTTTTTGCGCTGACGCGTAGATGATCTCAAACGTTGTGGTGAAGACAGCGTCTCTTTGAGCCTGAGTATAGCCTGGAGTTTCAGTTGGTTTCCCAAATTCTCCTAAGATTAGAGGCTTTTTAAGAATGTTTTGTGCATCTTCTATGTGACCTTCAAGCCATTTTCTTAAGTAGTCCAATCGAGCTTTCTCATCTAAGTGTGGAAACCTGCAAATTCAAAAACCTTAGTACGATCAATGTATGTGTTTTTCCATTATATGAGTCTAATAACTTACCATAAGTCAGGGTAACTGTGAATGGATGCAAAGTCAATGGAATCAATATTATGATTAGCGATGAAATCAGTTCCAAGTACATTGGCTGCAACTGGATTTAGAGAAGCTTTTCTTTGAGGAGATGAGTCACCATAAAAGCCTTCAAGACCAGTAGAGAGAAGATGCTTTGAATCAAGTGATTTAACGTAAGGAGCCATTTCACTAATCCAAGCTTGAAGGGTTTTGCCACTCGGATCTGCTTTGCAGTGTGGCTCATTCATCAGCTCCCAAGCCATAATGGTTGGTTCATCTTTGTATGCAACTTTCGTAAATGTGTTTACTCTGTTCACTATCGTCTACAAAGAGAAATGAAGAGATCACAGGTTGAATAAGACTTTAGGTCTTCAGAGATTGAGAAGATATAGATTGTAGTTGTACCTTGACGTGGTTCTTGTAGAATTGTTTAACGAGAGAGTTTGTGTAGAAATCGTCATCGGAAAATACATTTTGGCCCTTACGTTTTGCCCAAGCAACGTATTGTTTCCTCCCTCCATAGTCGGAATAGTTATTCACAAAGGTGATTATCAGTTTTATACCGAGTCGCTTTGCTTCGGCTATCACAAAATCCAAACCCTTAATTCACAAAAAAAAAAAAGATATCTTGGTTAAACATGTTTTACATTTGCTGAGAAAGATTTATACTTCGAAAAACTATCAAGAGAAAGTATCATAAATAAATTCTGATTCATACCTAAAACCCTTAAACTTTAAACGTTACAATGCAGCATTACACGATTAGCTAGAGTCAAACTCGATGAAGAAAACGATGAGTCTATCATGTATACTTTGTGCTTAATGTTTATATAAAAATGTTGTAAATATGTGTTAAATGAAATAAATATCATAATCTTTTCGAGTTCATCTACCACATTTTTATTTTGTCATATCTTATATGTAGCGGTTAAAGGGGATCAATCTCCCTCATTAAATTTTCTGAACAAAAAAGAAAAAAATCTTTGTAATTAACGGAAACTATAAATGATTTCTATATCTAAAATATTTCTATATAAAAATAGATGAGAAGATCTACTTACCTGAAAACTATGTTCATCGTAAGAACCAGGAGCGATTTGGAGAGAACGATAGCCACCATCGCTAAACCCCCAAGTGCGAGCGATGGTTAAACCGTGACAGGTTGCGTTTTGAAGTGCGTCAGTAACCTTAAACCTTGTGGCTGGATCAGTGGCTTCATACATGAGCCAGTAGGCATTGAAACCATTAGCGTAAAATGGTTTACCATTTAGAATAAACTGAACATCTTTCCTACTCACAAACCCATCACTAGCCGCAGCTTCTACTCCTAGATCGCTATAGTTTTGTGCGATCACAATCGCTAAGAACGTGATTATACACAAATAATAATTCATCTCTTTTTTGTGTTTTGTGTTACCTTGCTTTCCATGAGTCTATAGTTATATATAGAGCGTAGAAGGGCTTACTTACAATTACAATGCATACGTTCACCAACTCGTGGATTCACATAATTATGATACCCATACTATATATGAAATACTTATTACATTATTTACCGAAATACTAATTAATATTATTACATGTCATAAGACAAAAAAATATGTTTTTATATAAATCACTAGATAAGGACCCGTGCGATGCACGGGTTTTCTTGCGCTTGAAAAGTTTATTTTTAAATTTTAGTCTTTATTGTATCTTCGTTTTTTAAATCATAAAGCAGACACTCTTGTCCGATGTGCAAGAGAGACATCTCGTGATCATCAATTTGTAAATTCTTACATGTGTTGACAAAAAAAACATTTTTAAAAAACATATATAAAAATTATAACTTAAACTAATATTTACATTTCAAGTTATAATTTATTTGCATTAATGTAGGCAAATACATTATTTAAAACTAGATGAACTCCCATGCCTTGCACGAGACAAAATTATGTTTTTTTATATACATATATATTATTAGAAAATCGAATATTAGGTTTTATCTTTTATATATCTAAGTTAGTAATATGTATAAATACATATATATATATATTGGTTTGATTTTCTTTATTCGTCATATATATGTGTTTTTTATTTATAATTAATAGTTTTCTCTTTTGCTTCTTCCCTTAGTTGTCTAGTAAGTATGAGACTTTTTTGGTTTTTCTCACTTGTTCTCAAGTTTGAGTCATGGTAGCGAAGCTTATCGGTTTGAAAAAAATAGTTAAAAAAAATCAATAAATTAAAAAACAAAATTCTAAAAGTTAAAACCATGAAGCAAAAGTTTGACTTTGTGATCCTATAAAAACTTTTAAAATTGTTGAATTTTACTAATATTAAAAATTATTGATGTTATGAAAAAAATTATGGGATAAGTCTTATATAGAAGTTGTTTGATATAATTTTCTTATTAGGATAATGAATGAAATTTTAAAGTAGATATTGATTAGGAATATTTTTTGTATAATATACTCTAAATATTAGGAATTAGTTAAGATAAAATGTTATATTTATTTGGGAATATTAGGGATATCACTTATTCTAATTAAATTTTTTTATATGTAATGATTTTAGTATTTTTTTATTTAAAAAGTTTCTCGAATTTGGAAACCAGTTATTTTTAGTGTATTTTATCACCTTAAAAGATATATCAATTAATTTGAAAATAATTTTAATCATTATAAAAATATTTAAATAAGTAAATTATTAGTAATATAAAGTAGAATCACAAAGAACCATATCAATGGTTTGACCATGTTCTTTAGTGTACACCTTTCAGAGTTTTAGAATACTAACTTTAATCGTTCAGATTTTTTGCAAGGTTTCAAAGAAAAAATTTCTGAGTTATAAAATATGTCACATGATTAAAGAAATAAAAATTGTGAGAAAAAAAAACTGCTAAATTCATTGAGAGTAAAAAAAAAGAGATAGAACTCGTTGGAGTTATAAAATATGTCTTATGATGCTTCTTAAATAGATTTCAATCAATATTTTTCCTATTAGGATTATGAATATATTTTGTTTGATTTTCGCTAAAGATAAGAGATTTGGATTAGGAATATCTTAATACAATATATTTTGGTTGTTTAGTATTGTGTTGTCCAATATAAACAAACAAAACCAATTTAAACAAACAAACAACCTAAACATGTTGAACCTATTACAATAAGATTAAGGGAGAATTTGCCTTTTTTGACATGCCATTTTTCAAAATATATCATTTTCTTTTGAAATTAGGAGAGAGAAATAGGTATAAGAGGACACTTTTTGAAAAAGAGCATATCAAAAAAGGCATTTCTTAAAATTTCTCTAAAACTAATTGAAATTAAAACACATAATTTGTTTTAAAAGGTCTTATCAAAACATATGACATTTTAAGTAGTTTTAAGAATCCACAAATCAAACAAATATAAACAATCAAAACTATTAACTGAAATTAAAACACATAATTTGTTTAAAAAGGTCTAATCAAATTTTAGGACAAATTAAGTTGTTTAAAAAGTCCACAAATCAAAACAAATTTAAACAATTCAACATATTACAGTAAAATTAATTGAAATTAAAACAAAATAATTTATTTTAAAAATGGTTTTATAAAAAACACAAATTAAGTAACTAAAAAAATAACCAATCAAAAAAAATCAAGAAAATAAATTTAGTTTTTATTACTATAAAATATACGGAAAATCCTTATGCTATAATTTTATTATATACAGAGATTGGTTAGATATTCCTTTTAATGTAAAAAAATCAAATCTTAATTGGTTAAAGTTTTTTTTAACAAAAAAAATTCAAATCTTAATGGGTTAGAAATTTTTTTAAAACCAACGAAAATCAAATCTTAATTGATTCAAGTTTCTTTTTTAATTGTATGTTTTTATTGAAATTCAATTAAAACATTAAATAGTTTTTCAAAATAATCTTATCTAAACAAATTGATAAATAAAAAAAATCAAGAGATTTAAAATCTCTATTATATTATTATAAAGATATGAAAAATCTTATTATTACGGTTTTATTATAATAGAGATAAACAAAATCTGTTTAGTATAGGATTTTATCCCTAAATATAAAGTAGTTGGTTAATTATTAAATTAATAAATATAAAGGAGTTGGTTAATTATTATATTAATAAATATAAAGGAGTTGGTTAATTATCAAATTAATTAGGATTAGGAATTTTTATTGTTTGATTTTCCCTAAATATAAAAGGAGCTGATTAATTATTAATTTAATGCTTTTAATATAGTAGAGATAACAAACAAAATATGTTTAGTTTAGGATCTTAATATATTTTAACAAACTTAGTTAAAAAATTATATCTAACTAAAATAAAGTCAACATCGTGGTTCAAAAAATTACCAATCAAAATTATGGTTCTATTGTGACCAATCAAATACAACTTATCAAATCAATTAAGATTTATTGCTAAAGACAAAAATATAACTGAATCATGTGACAAATTATTTAAACAAATTTTATTCAGACAAATTAGTTATCTAATACAAATCAACCAATCATAGATTTTACATCTCTATTATATTATTATAAATTAAACGGATAATTCAACATTATGGTTTTATTATAATAGAGATATATTAGAAAAATATAATATTTTTTATACTCAGTATGAGATCAATATTTGTGATTATTTTTATTTTATGATTATAAATGGATATAATTATTTACAATCTGTTTTATGTTAATATTGTGAAAAGAGATAAATATTTCATGGTACATATAAATATTAAAGAAAAATAAGTTTTCAAATATATAAAATACTGCAAAATTTAAGATCGTTATATTTGACACATCAAAGAATTATGTTAATGAGTAACTTTGAGATCCAGCTTTATACAATAAGATATGAGATAAATATTTGTGAATATTTTTTATTATATAATAATAAATAAAGATAATAATTTACATCTTTTTTATTTAGTATTATAAATAGAGATAAATATTTTGCGATAAATATAAATATTTAAGAAAAAATAGTTTTTTTTAAAAACTATTGCAAAATTTAGGATCGTTTGATTTGACACGTGGAAGAATCATGTTACTGAGTAACTTTGAGATCCAACTTCATATAATAAGATTTGATTTTATATTTTTTAAATATAATATAATATATAATAGTTTTTGACTCGCTGGATTTGACATGTGGAACAATCTCGTTGATTTGTAACTTTTGAAATGCAACTTTAATAAAATATAAATACAGAGTAATTTTTGATAGTTGGATTTGATACAAGAATAATCCCGTTGATTTGTAAATTTTGAAACCCAACTTTATATAATAAGATTAGTAATTTTGAACCCCAACTTTATATAATAGGATTAGAATTAGAGTTTATCTTTTTAGAATAAAATATGAACACGGAATAATTTTATTGTTTGATTTGATATGTAGAACAATCTCGTTGATTAATAACTTTTGAAACAGAAATTTATATAATAGTATGATATGATAAGATCTCATGCTAATAATAGGAAAATAAAATTACAATACATTAAATTTAAAGTATTTACTTTTTTGGTTTGTTTGACTTGATTGTGTTGGATGTAAACAAAATAAAAAGAATTAAATTAGAGAAAGTTTGAAAAGTTGGAGAGTATTTAAAAAAATATCTATGTGTTTATATATATATAGCAATTGATATTCATAATACCCTTTTAGATTAGGATTATGTATACAAATTTCTTTTTATATTAGGATTATGTGTACAAATAAATATATGGGGATCCAAAGAGGAGGATAGTGAGGCAAGTGCCTCGTACTAATTTTTTTTTCTTCATATTATTTTCCTTTCATTTATGTTTTATCTAAATATTTCATTTTAGAAATGCATGAATGCCCCATATAAAATATTGGTTTGTATCCGCCACTGAATAAATATTTAGGAGATATTTAGATAATTATCTTCTGTTAGGATTATGATCAGTAATATATATCTTATTAGATTAGGATTTTCTTTATATATATATATTATTCGTTATATATATATATCTATATTTCTTTTATAATAATATTTTTCTTTGCATAATAAGATTAGTGATAAAATTGACTTTTTGTTAGAATTAATTTTCTTAACAATTATTAGATTAAGATTTCTTGATAGATAGATGTTATTCAAAATATTATATATATTTTTTTTGTTTTTTATAAATAACTTTTAATATTTTTTCTTTATATAATAAGATTAGTAATGAAAATTACTTTTGTTAGAATTAATTTTTTAATAATTCTAGAAAATAGCAAGTGGCCATTTTTCTAGTTGCATATAGTAAGTCCACTAAAGGCAAACGCACTTGCACATCCAAGAATCGAATCATGCTGTCTGCATTATGCAGAAACTTGGCTAATGGGTCGGTTAGTTGTGCCCCAATATTGACCAAAAATAATAATTCTAGAAAATATTTATTAGTAATATTTACTTGAAAATTGTTTGACTAATTTTCAATGTGGTCAACATGTTGATTTTCTTCCTGATCAATATGGGCGTATTTAGTTTGGTCAAGATATTTATTGTAATCACCTTGTTTGTTTGTTTTTTTTCCCTCGATATCAGTCAGAAGCATAAATGAAAATTAAGTTTTTTTCCATAGATAGATTTATCTAAATTTCAACTTTCAACGGTACACAGTGCATTCCAGTTATGCTTACTGCAGTGATAAATTGTACAATATGAAAGTAATTTTAGTGCTTCTTTCAAATTATTATAGGATTTTCTTACCAAGTTTGAGTATCCATTTCTTATTAAACTATATAAAAAAACTAAAAGGGAATAGTTTAATTATAATCTACATTTTGGTTAGCATTCCAGAATTGTATATGATTCTCAAATTTGATCAGTTATACTAAACACAAGCACATAGGCTCAATGTTACATTAAACGCAAAAGCAAACACTTAACTCTAATGCATACACAAAAACAAAAAAATGCAAATTTACACTAACGTATATTTGTGTACGAACACTAATTCACGAAAGACGAAAAAGTGTTTAGAGTTAAGCAACAATAATCGCTAGGTGCAAACGCCAGATTTGTAAAACGCAAATCAGCTCAATGAAACTAGTTAGAAAGATGTTTTTTTTATTAACAAGTAATCATTAAGTCCCCAAGTCTAATCTATAACCTAAATTCTCTAATTAGAATTTGGTAATATTCAAACTCACCACCTAGAACCTAGCTAAATTAAGAGCAAACTGACTAGACCATATATTTTTTTGGCTGTTTGGAGGTGTTTAGAATATTAAGATTGTTTATACGTTACAACAAAAATGAACATTGAGTTTTCATAACCGTTATTTGAAAAGTCTTAAATGCGAAGCCATTATTTTGTAATCTGGTTCCCTATATATGACTTCTGTGGGCCACTAAGAGAACATGACATTGAGGCCCAATAAGGCCAACAGACCGCCATTGTCTAAGTGTCAAGTGAGTGGTTATGCCAAATTGCCCACCATGAGAAGAGCAGTTGACCTTCCCATCATAATATTAATTTTCACTTTGGTATAAACTTTCTTTATAAACAATTGGTCCGTAAATCCGATATATAACCTAAATTTATCCTCTAAAATTCCTTATAAATTGCTTTCTATAATAGAGAAAAGTCGAACCTTTATACCATAATCACTCGTTCATTATCCTAATTACCAGAATAAAAAAAGTTCCGTTCTTTGATATTTGCTAAAGAAAAAGAGATATTGTAAAACCAGTAAAACAAAATAAAAATTGCTCGGTTTAAAGATCGAAATCCATAATTTCATTAGATTCAGCAACACAAGAATTTTGTGTAAATAATCACATTAGGTTGCACACACAAAAAAACAATTATGTAACCAACCAACAAAAAGCCAAAGCCCACGTGAGACAGAGCAATTAAAGTTAAGAAATCACCATCAAGTTATGTCCCTATGAAACGGAAACCGTCACATCATCATCCCGCCGGGGATCCGTAGCCACCGGCGACGGTTGCTCAAGAAGTAGGGATTGTCTGCAAGTAGGGCAAGAGGAACGTGAAAGCAACCAAGTATCAATACACCTCACGTGAAAGCCATGATTACATTTAGGCAAAACCCTAACTTTCTCTCCTTCCTCGAAATCTCCGAGACAGATCAAACACTCTGTAGCTTTCATATCAATGATCTCAGATCCGTACAACCACACAGGGATTTGTTTCAACACCTGTTTCTTGATCCCTGAGGCAGCTGCTAAACGTCCTGAATTTGCGTTTGCGTTTGAAGCGTTTGCGACTTGATCATCTGAAGTGAGTCTCCGAGTGATGCGTAGCACACATCGTAAGGCTGAGTTAAGGCTTAAAGCACAGATTAAAGCGCAGAGTAAAGCAGCTAAGATGATGACCATGTTAGTATCGAAGTAAGTGTCGTTTAAGCCTTCTCTAGGTTTAGGGTTTGCATCAGTAGGTGCGTTTGCTTGCACCTCAAGTAGTAACCGACCCATCTTTGAGAAACAGACGAGAGAAAGAAAGCTTGATTACTTCACCTTCAAGATTTTTCTTGTTCCTCAAGAGAAGGTGAGGAGAGTATCAATTAAACCCTGATCATGTTCTGAAGAACCCAAAGGAGATTTCTTCTCTCTTCACTGTCTCTTCCAGAGCTTTGATCGTTTCGATTCGATCTGAAATCAAATCTTTCGGATTTGTTTGTTCTCGTGACTTGTCAGAAAAGATGAGGTAAGGCAAAAGATATTGATATATTAAGGTGTGAAAGAAAGAGTCATAAATGGAGTTATGGGGGAGTCTCCATTGAGAGTTATAGAGAGCTGATGATGTGGTTGGTCCTAGAAATTCCATCGTAAAAGAATTTTAAAAGTTGTTTATAATTGTAGTAAGTAAGTAGTTGATGTCAATTTTTATTCGCTCTACTAACTGCACTCAATTTACTTATCCCATAGACTGATTTCAGAGATCAGTGATTATTTTCCATATCATTCTTAAGTTAAAAAAAAAAATCGAATTTTATAATATCTTGGTTATAACACTTCTTTAACTAATTATCAATGAAAGAATCCGTTTGGAATTCGGGTATTTCGACAGATTCGAAACAGAAAACATATGTATGAATTTGATCATCGAGAATGAAATTATGTCAAAAATTCGTATGAAATTCTTACATCTCAAATCCGGATATATTCAAATGTTTTTATTCTAGAAAAAACATGTCCTGTCTGGCTTGGAAAATACCATTATTAGTTGTATATACCAAACATGTAAATTTGATCTTTGTTTATGGGACTCTATACTTGTCCAATCCTTTGTTGTATTGGTGTGTATTATTAATTTGTATGGATATAAATGAAGAAATAGAGCAAAGAAGAAGACAAATAAGAAAAAGATTAGTTTAGTAGATATCAGAATGGACAATTAACAAACTTATTATAAGTGGTTTTGAGAACTTTGGAATCATGTTAAAAAGGAATTTATTCTGAAATAAGAAGATTGAGATTTGATAAACAATGTGGTTAGGGTATCATATTCCCAACTAATCATGACGAATATAATTAAGATATAATAGATTTGTTCCATATTTTTTAGTTTTCTTGTGGGTATACACATCATTAATAAACCAATATGGTTTTAAAGTGTTAGGTGTGATTGCATTATTCACGAGAGAATTGGAAGTTTTATTTCTCCAACATTTTTTTATCGGAGTTTAATTTACTAAATCGCGTAGTTCTGTGTGATAGTATTATTGATCTATATGTTGAAAAAATGATATTTTTATGTAAGTTTTGGTTTACCCTATTGTCCCTATATATGTAGTTGGTCAAGGTGAGTGAATTTTCCATTTGTTTGGTCATTACAAATTGGAAGATTTAATTGATTCCGATTCAGAATATTCCGATGTTGAATGATTATGTGTATCCTAAGATTTAATGAATTGAATGGTCCATACTAATTTCATGTGGCACTTACGGGTCCACAAATATGAAAGAAGTTCAATTTAAACACACTAATTAGTGCTGAAATACAAATGAAATCAAATCGAGATACAAGTTCACGCAAAAAACACAACACTTGTCTTACTTGGCTTCGATAGTTAAATTAGTTGATAACAACACTCCTACGTGTGAAATCCATCTACCTCATACACGAATATTTTGTGTATGAATTTATTTTCACTTATTATATGTGTGGTTCGAAGATGCTACGACTCTCATATATTCTAAAAATTTAAAATACAAGTTTTCATTTCTTGAAAATTAAGTAATAAAGTATTCTAATATTAGTTACTTTTTTATCACCATTAATAATTCGAGTACACGAATAAAATGTAGCTGACCGGTAAACGGATATTCTCGAACCATATCTCAATCGAGGGATGTTTTAAAAGCGAGTCCTGAATAGGTTTTAGTTAGAACACTAAAGACAGAAATACAAAAAATTGCAACCCCAAACCAAAAACGAAGACACTAACAAACATCGTGAAATACCAAAACTCAAACCGATGACGAAATCTCTAACGATAATTAACATAGACTTAACAATAATACAAGTGTAAGAATGAGATATAATTAGAATTGAGAAGAAAGAGGATGTAATTAGACTACCTTTCCACGAAAAGAAAAAAAACCATAACAGTGAAAAATTCAGCGACTGAAAGAAATATGGCAAAAATATTTTCCGAAAATCTTATATATAATGGAAACTAGGCATAATAGTAATGTTTAAAGAGATTTGCAAGTTTGTTTGGGCAACGATAGGAGTTATATGATAGATCTTATTGGATATAGCGGCGGTTTAGCCCTTTTTTAGAAAAATCCGTCACTTTGAATTTTGGTTTTGTGGATAAAAATATTATATATTACAAGGTTATATATGGTAATGAAGTTTTTTACTTGTCTTGTGTATATGAGGCTCCAATAAGTTCAAATAGGCCAAAGGTGTGGGAAAAATTATCCATAATTGGTTTAAATCAGATTGATAAATGGTGTGTTATAGGGGATTTCAATGACCTCTTACACTTGGGAACAAAGTCGGTGGTCCACGGCGAAAGGACTTTCGTGTAACGTTTTCTTTGAGGCAATTGCTGCTTGCCATATATCAGAATTGAATGCAATAGGTGATGCAATTTCATGGGGAGGTATGAGAAGTGGGCATTGGGTTTAATGCAAGGTAGATTGGACGTTCTGAAACAAGGCTTGGCATTTGGTGTATCTTAATTCCAATAAAGCTTTTCTTTTCAAGTGTGCAAGTGATCAACGTCCGGTTCTGATGAAGCTGGTGTCTTCTTAGAGAAGTACAAAGGGGTTTTCAGGTTTGATAAGAGATTCCTCAATGAAACGTAGGTCAGAGAGACAATAGCTACGGCGTGGAGCGACACAAATAATCTTGAAATCAGTTTAGTCTCTGACAAAAATCTGAAGA
Source organism: Lepidium africanum (assembly GCA_900406405.1). Taxonomy (NCBI): domain Eukaryota; kingdom Viridiplantae; phylum Streptophyta; class Magnoliopsida; order Brassicales; family Brassicaceae; genus Lepidium; species Lepidium africanum. The sequence continues at coordinate 42,123 of OVAX01000803.1, read as the reverse complement.
TGCATGTAGGAACTCAGCAAGTGGAAGGAACATAATCAGTTCAACCCCAATGAAACAATTAACTTATGCCAACTTGCTCTAGAAAGAGAACAATCTAGTGTTAACCCTACAACGGATAAAACAAGAAACTCAAGCTAGATTTGGCAGGTGCGTACAAAGAGGAAGAGCTTTTTTGGAGCCAAAAAAAAAGCAGAGGTAAGTGGCTAAAAGAAGGAGATGGTAACACGAGGTTTTTTTCATGCTTCGGTGGCAGTAAATAAATCTAAAAAAATCATTGGAAGTTGTTCACTTCCTCTTAGCCTCTATACGCTGATAGTATCTTTGTAGATTTCAAACCTAAAGTGACATAACAAATGAACAGATGTTTGGTTAAGAATGTAACTTGAAAAGAAATAAAAGAAGCGGTTTTCTCTATTTGTCCCACGAGTGCGCCTGGACCCGACGGGATAACGGGTCTTTTTTATCAACGGTATTGCCACGTGGTTGGGGATCAAGTCATGTCAAAGATTCAACTTTTTTTCACAACAGGTGTGTTCCCAAGAGAGTGGAATTTTACTTACTCGTGTTTGTCGGCAAAATTGGACAATTCAAACCTCATGTATGATCTTAGACCCATTAGCCTTTGCTTCGTTATGTATAAGATTATTTTCAAGGTGATGGTGAGGAGATTAGAATTGTGGCTGGCTGAGATCGTTTTGCTTACACAATTTGCATTTGTGTCAAAAAGACAGATCATTGATAACATTTGATTGCTCATGAACTGATTCACGCTTTGAGAGTACATCATTCGGTCTCCAAGTCCTTTCTAGCGGTGAGATCTGACATATCGAAAAGGCTTATAACCGGATTGAGTGGTCGTTTTTGAAAGCTCTCCTAAATGCTTTTGGATTCGATAGTAAATGGATTGAGTGGGTGCTTGTATGTGTATCTTCTGTCACTTATGCAGATTGATCAATGATCAACTGTTCGGTTTGATTAATCCGGAAAAAGTAATTAGACAGGGTTATCATTTATCGTCATTCCTCTTCATATTTATGCACATAAACTCCCACCAACCCGCTTTCAAAGGCTGAAAGACTTGGTCGAATTAAAGGAATATAATTTTCTATAATTGGTCTGAGGTTTAACCATTTAATGTTTGCGGACGATAGTTTAATCCTTTTCAGAGTAGACTTAGTGCAAGATGATGTGTTCAACGAGATATTATATACATATAGTTTGGCATATGGTCAGAGAACAAGCTTGGAAAAGTTGGGCATCACTTTTGGGAAACACATTGAGCCGCTCTTGCAAAGTAACATTCAATATAAGCTTGGGATTTTCAATGTAGGTGGGACAAGGAAGTATCTAGGTCTCCCAGAGTGTTTTGCTGGATCGAAAAAAGATCTCCTAGCATATATTCAAGAGAAGCTTCAATCCAGGATGCCAGGTTGGTTTGCAAGGACATTATCTCAAGGTGGGAAGGAAATTTTATTAAAGGTTGTGGCTCTTGCACTACTTATTTATGCTATGTCATGTTTTAAGTAGCCAAAAGCCACAGTCTCTGCCTTGACCTTGGCCATATCCAATTTATGGTGGAATTCCAAGGAAAACCAAATGAAGATTCATTGGAAGAGCTGGAGCAAAATGTGTATGCCAAAACACCTTGGTGGTTTAGGTTTCAAATACATCACATGCTTCAATCAAGCGCTTTAAGCTAAACAAGCGTGGATGATCACTCAGTTTCCTAACAGCCTTTTGTCTCAACTACTGAAATCGAGATACTTTAAATCTCAGGACTTTCTAGTGGCTAACCTCACATTAAGACTCACATTCGGGTGGAGGAGCATATTATAGGGAAGGGAACTGTTAGGTTAGGGGATTGAACAGAATGTTGGTAGTGACAAATTTCTGAATATTTGGAACGATAAATGGGTTAAGGATGGAGAGATGAGACAGCCATACCATAAGCAAAGTCTTTTTGATTTGAACCTAAGAGTGGTAGATATAATTGACATTCCAAGAAAGGATTGGAACAAGGACAAGCTGCATAAAATTATCTTTCAAGGTGACATTCATTTGATCACCAAACACAAACCTATGATAAGCTATGATGATTTATGGACGTGGAAAGGTACCAAACATGGGGAAGTCTCTATGAAATCAACTTACCAAATGGCTTTAGAGAAAGAAAAAGCTTTGATGTTCTTTGCAGCTAATGCACAACCGTCAGAAAACCCTATGAAAAATTAAGTCTAGTCTTTCAAAACTGCACCAAAAATTAGGACATTCATATGGAAAGCGTTGAATGATACTGCATGTGGTGGATACTTTGATCATATAAGGTATCAATATAGAAAAGACTTGACAATTATGTGGTTTGCTAAGGGAATTTATAAATCACATACTATTTGTTTGCATTGTGGCAAGACAAGTATGGTCACTCTCTGGATTCCTAATCCTTAGGATGGTTTTGACAAGGTTTTTATATTTTCAAACTTCCATTTTATTTCTGAAATGAGAAAGAATATGGACATAGACCAGGAAATCAAAAACTGCATTTCCTGAATATTTTTGGTATTGTGGAAAAACAAGAACTCTTTCCTATTCACAACAAACAAATTCAATGCAATGGAAACCATAAAAAAGATGTGAGAAGATTCTCTTACATGGTTCATGACACAAGCTCCACAGCCTAAGGAAGATCTAGGTACACAAACCGACATTGCAGATAACATATCCAAATGGCAACCTCCACCGCCGGGTTGGTTGAAATGCAACATTGGCCTTTCCTGGACCAATAGATGGAATCTAGGTGGTGTTGCGTGAGTGTTGAGAAATGAAGTAGTAGTTGTTATAGCTCATAGTAGAAGGCCCTTTGCACAGATTGGTAGCTATTATGAGACCAAAATCAAAAGACTCATTTAGGCGACGGAAAACATGTCTTTTCATAGAGTCCCTCATGCTGTTTTCGAAGCTGAGACTTCAGACTTTATGGCAGTTCTCAAGAGACCGGTGCCATGGCTTTCTTTCAGGAGTTTTTTGCCGATTCTTTGGCTTTAGCTCGTTTCGTGGATTGGGATTTCGAAGTAGTCAATCCAGCAGCTAATAGAGGCTCCTCTCTCATAGCTAAAAGTTTTATCACTCAGGACCGAAGACAATCCTATATGGCCTTGTCTTCCCCTTCATGGTTATCATCTTTGTTTGAAGATGAAAGATGCTAGGTCTCTGTTTTTGAGCTCTGCTTTTGTTTTAGTGCAGGCGTAAATATTTGTAGTAGTGGTAGTTGAAGGGAGTTATTGCCAAATTTTTGTTGGGCTTGGGCTAATGCCATGTTGTAATTCCAAACTGGTTGGGTCTATTTTATATTATTATTCAGGGGAAAAAAATTCTTTCTCCAACAAGAGAATTCAGATAAGTGAAAAATAGTTGAGGGAGGAAAACGTCAATCCAATCTCTACTAATTAATGCTATAGATCAAAGTTTTTTGTCAAAAATTGGATTGACAAGGCCGCCTGATCCATAACCTAGTCCAACCTTGATATATCTGGTGTTGCTATGGATCAAGGTTAGTAGAACTTTTTTTATGTTTATTATTGGATTAATCAAATCTAGAGGTTCTTGGGATTTAGATTTCAGAAATTGAAATCATAAAAGTAGGCCGGCCCATGGAGGAAGCTGGAGAAGCACCATATTCCGGCCCCAAAAATATAGATAAATTTTTTGGTCCCAAAATACCAAATAGTTTCCTTTAGTCTAGTGATATATGTGTCCTTAGAAAATTGATTGAGTCATGAGTTCGACTCGCAAGTACAACTTTTTTACTCATTGTTTTTTTGAATTTAAGTAAAACAACCAATTTAAACAAACTTATTTAGAAAATAATTATATAATTTAAACATGTGATTAAGGAAAAAGTAAGCAAACAAAGGAGAAAAAACCTAATTGACGTTTTTCTTCACGTCACGTCGGCCATCGTTCTCAGGCTTTGGCTTTCAACGTTTCTCATTTCTCATACAAATCAGCTTCATCTCTCTCCTTTTCATCACTCATCTCCCTTCTTACCATAGGCCATCACTCTATGTAAGTCTTCCATTGTTGTTGTTCCCTTTTGCCACAAATAAAATTCAATCAACAATATAAGAAAGTTTGAATACTCTGTTTTATGGTGTGAGAAGAGGAATGCTCTGTTAATGGTGTGAGAAGGAAAAAAGGAGTAACAAAATAGAGCATTCCTCTTATTTCTAGTCAATGGTGTAAGTTGTTTCTCTTATTGTTCTGTTAATGTTGTGAGAATAGAATAATGGAGTAACAAAACAGAGCATCTTCTATCTTAGGTGTTCAATGATTCAGAATAAATCACATCGGAATGAATCAATGATTCGGAGTAACAAAACTTATTTGCTTATTTATTCCTTGGCAGATGTTTTTCTCATTCATCTTATACAAGAGGAATAGTGAATGGAGAGAAACAAGATAGAGGGTGGTTAGTTTACTTGAAAGTAAAAGATAAGATCTTTTGTTTCTGCTGTAAATTGTTCAATCGAGAAAAAAATAATAATTTGTTGGTAACTACTGGGTCTGATGATTGGAGAAATGTTTCAAAAATGCTCAAGCAGCATGAAAAAATTCATAACCATATCACATGCATGACTCGATGGATTGAGCTAAAAGTGAGACTACAAAAGAATCAGACAATTGATAAGCATATTCAGGAGGATATTAACAAATAGATAAACATTGGAGAGATGTGTTGTTGAGGATAATTGCAATGGTAAAGGGTCTTGCTAAAAAGAATATTACATTTCATGGAAGTAGTGATAAGCTTAATGATGATGGTAAAGGGAATTTTTTGGGCATGATTGAGGTATTTGCGGATCTTGATCCAGTGATGAAAGAACACGTTAGAAGGATTGAGAAAAAAGATCTCGCTATCAGTATCTGAGTAAAGAAATTCAGAATGAGTTGATAAAGATGCTAGGGAATGAGATCAAATAAATGATCTTACAAAAGATTTGACATGCGAAGTATTTTTCAGTTATTCTTGATACCACTCTTGATATCAGCCATCGAGAACAAATGTCTTTAGTCATCCGATGTGTGGATATTTCCGAGACTTCACCAGAGATTCAAGAATTTTTTCTAGGTTTCTTGGAAGTCAAAGACAAATCTAGAGAAGAGCTTTTCAACACACTTCAAGATGTATTACTTGATCTTGGGTTGAGTATTGATGACATTAGAGGGAAAGGATATGATAATGGTTCAAACATGAAAGGAAAAAATAAAGGAGTACAAAACAGATTGCTTGAAATTAATCCAAGAAATTAATCCAAGAGCAGTCTACACACCATGTGGTTTTAGACCTCAACAGGGTAATTGGTGTTTTACTACCAATCATAAGTTTTTTGTTGTACATAGTCCGCATACTTGAAATTATGATCAAGAGTTACTCTCATAGTTTGAATCTTGTGCTTATATCGCTTCCCATCGACGATAACAATATCATTTTTTGTAATTATTCAGCGGATTTATTTTTTGTTCGCCTCTTCTACAAATAATTGTGAAGTTTTTTGAGAGATTATGAATGGTAATAATGTCAAACCATTATCACAAACTCGTAAGGAGAGTCCCGTCAAAAGTGTTAAGGCTATATGATTTCAAGCTCCTAAGATACAAGAGGCTTTGTATCACTTGGCTAAATACAGTGATAATCCGAAGACTAGAAGTGAAGCCGAGGCTCTTGCAATGAGTGACACTAATGGAATTGGAAGTTTCACGTTTTTGTTCAGAACGATTAATTGGTATAAACTTTTATTTGTTGTTAACAATGTAAGCAAGATTCTGCAGTCAAAAGATATGGATATTGATATTGCTATCGCTCAAATTAAAGGACTTGTTTCTTTTTTCAAAAAGTATAGAGAAACAAGTTTTCAAGCACCAAAAGCAGAAGCTAAAAGGATTGCTACTGAAATAGAGATTGCTCCTGTATTCTCGGTGAAAGCCAAACGTCTTGATTAAAGAAAAATGTTTCAAGATGAAGAACCTGAAAAGGTTAAGGAAGATGTAATATTACCAGCAGAAGAAAACTTTAGGGTCAACTACTTCATTAAGCGGGATGTATTGAAAGTAGAATTTTAGAAGATTTTGATTTTTTTCTTGAAATCACCTGTTATTCAACTAGTGATTTTTAAATGTCTTTTGAAATCTCATGTTATTGAACTTGGAATTTATACAAAATCACCTAAAATAATTCACAATCTCTTGTTATTCAAGCAGTGATTTGTTAAAATCATATCAAATCTACTGTTATTCAGAAGTTAACTATTCTTTTTAAAAAACACATTTCATAACTTATTGCTCTCAGTCTGGTGGTTAGGATGATCCAGCTAATGACTTGGCACCAAGGTTCGATTCCTACCCGCTGCATTATGGTAGCTTAAAAAAAGAATTTTAGGGGTGGGTTTAGGCTATGGATCGGGCCTTGTCGATTAAATGTTGACAAAAAAAAACATACATTTCATATGATTTTGGAAGATTTCGAAAGAATTTTTAGCTAAAAAAGTAGAGATTGAAATCCCTCACCTTAGAGGTGTGATTTCGAAAAGAAAAAAGAAACAAAGTTTCGTTACTTATCTTTCCCAGAAAAAAACAAAATTCAATAGTTATGTCTGCTGTAATCTACCATTTGTTTTCTACTCCTCGGCCATGATATTATTGTCAAATGTTTCTGAACTTACAATTTCATAAACAAATCGTATTTGTGTTAAAATCAGTTATATTCACTGAAAATTCTAGCAATAGGAGTAAAGAATCATCGTTCAATTGTATTTCATTGGTCTATGAATCTATCATCTCACACATATAACCTCAAAATTATCGAAAGAACAAAAACTAACAAAAACAATGGATCAACCACAGAAGCTATAACTCAAACGTTGTCTCCTAATTGCTTCTAATGGCTTATGGGCTTGCAATATATCTCCTCTAATTGCCTTCACCATTGAAGCAACACTTTCTAAGTTTTTTTGTGTTTATTTTTCTTTCGGGGGTTTAACCACTAAAATTCTCTTTTGATCTCACCTAGTTTTTTTTATGGATTACATGGGTAAAATCTTTATTCATTGAGCATTATTGTTCTTGAGACTCACTCAATTCATTCAGTTTATAGTGTTTATAGAGGCCTCACGAACCAGAAAGCCATATAAAGTGAGTCTATGTATTATTGTTTCTTTTTTTCTTCAAACATAAGTCACATAGAATCTCACCAAACACAATCTCCTCAAATCTCAAAATCATTTATTTTCTTAAAATAAAAATAAATGAAATCAATCCAAACATCCTAAAAACTCATTCAAATCTCACTAAATCTCTCAAAACCTAAATCTCACTAAATCTTCTAAGATTCTAGTTCCAATACACCCCCCTAAAATTGTGGATCAAGGTTTAGTTTCTCTTGAGACAAGGTTTAATCAACTTCAAAGCTATGAAAAGGCTTTTGGATTTTTATTTGACTTGAAAAAACTTAAGTCAGCAAATGATGACAACTTGATCGCTTCTCGTGCCTCCCTTGAAGTTTTCCTAGTTTTCCAAAACTATTGTGATCTCGATGGTAATGATTATTTATGGAGCTAAATTTTTTAATATATAGCTTACCAGAAGATGTTCAAAAGGTTGGTGATGTATTGGGTTTTCTTAAGAAGATGGAAAGTTGTTATCCAAATGCTTGGACTGCATACCGCATAATGATGACAATTTCAGTTTCAAATGCATCTGTAGAACAAAGTTTTTCAAAAGTGAAGCTCATAAAGTCTTATCTACGATCGACTATATCACAAGATAGTTTAAATGGTTTAGCGATGGTGTCGATCGAAAGGCGCATGGCAGAAAAACTTGAATATACAAGTTTGATGAATGAATTTGCAAGTAGAAATTCAAGGAGAATCATATTTCAAGAATAATATACTTATTTTTCATATTTTAGAATATTAATAAGTTTTGTTTAGTAAGCAATCGTTTTTATTAATTAAGCAAATTTTTTTAAAATAAAAATGAAGCAACCCCATTTTTTTCCTTCGCTTCCGGCCTTCAAAAACTCAGAATCAGCACTGCATAAAAGTAAAAACTTATTTTTGGTCGACAAGAGAATCCACTCCTCTAAAGCCCTTATAATTTCCTTTTTGGTCGAGAAAAAGGGGAAAGAGCTCTCCTAAGCTTTATTCAGAACTTAAAAACAAATCAAAGTACAACCAGCTCACGGGAAACAAACCCCGTTTGCATCGTCCAAAAGAACCGAAAGAACCTCCTTAGGAGGAGAAGAACAAGAATGAAGTCCTAACGGAAGAGAAAAAGCATAGTTCTCCAACTCATCAGCTACATGGTTGGCTTCACTATACATCTGAGATACCCATACTAACCAGTCCCTAGAGAAAAAGTCATAGCAGAGACATTCTAGGAAGGAAAAAGGGTGAATCCACAATCTTTGTCTTGAGAAAACCAAGCTATCTATAAGCCATTGTAAACTCCCCACAACTCAGCTAAGGGAGCAGAGCAAATACCAATATTAAGAGCAAAACCATGGATCCAAACTCCTTTACTATCCGGAAGAACACCATATGTTGTTGCCAAACTAGGGTTCCCTCGGGAGGCTCCATCTGTATTAAGCTGAAGTCATCCATCGCTATCTGGGCTCCATGACATCGTCCTTTCAACTCTTTGAATCGATATGCAATATACAGAAACTGAATCATGAGCGTGGGCGATTTGTTTACCAAAATCAACTACAAACATGGTCTGATCTCGAAACCGCGTTGTGGAGCCAAAAATGTCACTACAACGCCATTTCCATCCTCACCATAGAATATAAGCGAACAAAGTAGACCACAGATACTCTCTAATTATCGAGGTATCACCAAGGTTCGAAAAAGTCATTCGAGCAGAGTTGAACAAAAGAATGCAGCCTGTTTGTTATGCGGAACCAGACGGATCCAGATACGATGAATAGCCGGGTAATCACAGAAGAGATGTAAACTTGATTTCGTAGCACTTTTGCAAATAGTGCATAGGTCCGATGTGCCCAAGTGACACCTGAGGCGTTCTTCATTCGTCAACAAAGATTGATGGGATATCATCCACAAAAAAGTATGAATACACTCTGCAGTGATAACTTTCTAGATTCGATCATAAAACCTACTCATGTCATGTCGAGGAGAAGAGTTTGCAACAAGCATTTTATAAGCGGAGCTCACCATAAATGTACTGTTTGATGTACCAGCCCACGCCAAACAATTAGAAGGTCTAATTACATTGTTAACAACAATGGAACATAGTTGGAGTTGAATATAATGTGGCACGAAAGGTGTTATACGATCAAACAACCAGCCATGGCCATACTACCAAAAATCACAAACTTTCAATTCCAAGTCACTATGTGAGATGTCGGAAGAAGAGAAACTTGAAAGGGCTGTATTAGAATACCATTTATCTGTCCAAAAACAAGTTGATTTCTCAATGCCAGTAATCCATCACAGATTTGGTATCACCACTTCTTTTAAACCTATACAAATATTGCACCAGGTTGAAGAGAAATAACTCTTAGCGTGAGATGAGGAATTATGAATAACTGAAACCCTATACTTATCCCGAAGAAACCAATTCCATAAGCTCGAAGGGTCATGAATAAGACACCAACCTTACTTGGAAATAGACGCAAGATTCATTTCTTTCGACTTCCTAATACCCAAGCCACCATCATTATTTGGTTGGCAAACTTGGTCCCAAGAGACCAAATGAATACAACGATGATTATCATCACTCCCCTAAAGAAAATTACGTGATATCTTATCAGTCTTTATCAAAATGGACACCGGAAGATAAATATTACTCATTGAGTAAATAGGTATTGAGGAGAGGACTTTGGTAAGTGTTAGACGGCCCGCAAAACTCAAAGTGTGTCGCTTTCAACCTGATAGACGAGCTGTCATCTTGCTGATAATATCACTAAAAATGTCCTTATTAATTGATCTTTGAAGCACATGCATCCCAAAATATTTACCCAAGTCAGTTGTTGAAGAGATAGCAATCACGAAGCTGATTTAAGTAGCTAAATTGTGACTCACATTCTTGGAAAAATAAATCTTAGACTTTTCCAAGCTTACCCTTTGACCAGAAGACGTACAAAACTATTCAAGGACCTATTTTATCACGTGGATCTAATCCAAAGACGCCTCTACAAGTAAGATTAAGTCATCCACAAAATATATATGCAAAAAATGAGGCCTGGAAAGAAAATTAACCGGTTTCCATTGTTTGTTCACAACAGCTTTGTCAATAAGCTGACAAAGCCTCCATACACAACACGAACAAATACAGAGATAGTGCATTACCCTGACGAAGACCTCGTTTAGGAGAAAAGGCCTTTATACATTCACCATTCCATATAAGATGTATAGAAGGCCCAAATACACAGCTCATAATCCACAATATCCACGCCTTGAGAAAATGGGCGGCTCTCAGTGTATCCTCAAGGAGATCTCAATGAATATGGTCATACGCCTTTTCAAGATCAAGTTTTAGTAACCTCAATCCTTTTCTACCCATTTTTCGGTGCATAGAATGAATGAACTCTTGGACCAAAACAATATTATCCACGCCCAATCGTCCCGGGATAAAGCTAGTCTGAGCAAGATCTATAAGATGTGCCATAAGCGGCTTTAACCTTTCCATTATAACCTTAGTAATTGTTTTAAATAAAAAAATACACAAGCTAATGGGACGAAATTGCTTAACCATTTCAGGCTTTAGAACTTTACAAATAAGGACCAAATATACATCATTAGTTACTTTAGGAAGCATTCCCGTCGCAAAGAATTTTAAGACAAAATCAGAAACCGATTGACTAACCACATCCCAACAAGATTGGTAAAAGATAGGTTTAAAACCGTCCAAACCAGGCGCCTTATACTTACCCATCTACCTAACCGCAACCTCAACTTCAAAGGCTGTAAAAGGTTTGTCCAGCTTAGCCTTATCTTCCCAAGAAAGACGGGAGAAATCCATACATGGAAGAGCAACAAAATTCTGATATGTACCATCTAACGAGAACAACGAGTTGTAATAGGATACTGCATGCTCTTCAAGCTCCTACGGATTGGAAATCCATCTCTCAGCATCGTACTTTAACATCTCAATTCAATTGTATCTTCTTCGTATAATAGTAGAAGTATGAAAATACTTTGTGTTGCGATCACCCAAAGCAATCCATTTTTCCCGAGACTTTTAAAACCAGAGTGTCTCTTCTTGTGTAAGCACAATTTTCAACTCCTTAGATAATTTGTCTTCTTCAATAAGAAAATCATCAGCCGGATTCCTATCAAGACAGTCTTGAACACGAGATAACTCTGCCATTAGATGATCTTTTTTACGGTTAATGTCACCAAAAATATCCTAGTTCCATTTTTTTCAGTAAACCATGTAAGCGTATAAGAGCAAACGGGGTACTTATATTAGGATTCCAAGAGTTTGTAAGAAGCTCTTTAGAGCCATCATGTTGAAACCAAGTTGCTTCAAATCAAAAGGGACGTCACATAGGATTACAACGTTGTACAAGACTAAGTTGTAGATATAATGGCGAGTGATCGGAGGACATAAAAGGTAGATGTGTCACCGAGGCATCTTACCATAATAAACGAAAACAAGGACAACATAGAATACGGTCAGGTTTCTTAGCAACAAAAGTGCGGGTATCACAGCCACGTCGCCACGTAAACTGAGAGCCTTTAAACCCTATATCAACAAAAGAGAGATTGTTTATCTAGTCCGAGAAGAGAGTCGAGTCAGATGATAATATACCGTTCCCGCTCGAACACTCATATAATCTGATAATAGTATTGAAATCACCATCCAAAACCATCGGTTCAGAGATACCTTGAACAACATGCATCAAGTGATCCCATAAGCCACTACGTCTTTGGGGGAATGTGCATAATACACATCAATTAAGTGAATAGATTCCAAGCCCAACACCACCGAAGCATGACTTCCAGAGCAACCATAAACCACCACTTTGACCAACTAAGTCAACCTTCAAAAATTCATTGAAACCCAAATTGCGATATATAGAGTTTGCACTATCTCCCGTGCATGAGTTTCAAATAAAGACAGTCTATCAATATGTTGCTTTTTCAACATATAGCGAATAGAACGTCGAAAAGTAGGTTTATTTGCCCCATGGCAATTCCAGAATAAGCAATTCATGGACATGAATACAAGAAGCGAAAGAGCAACTACCGGGGCATGGCATCAAGCCTGCGTCTCAACAAATGAATATACACTTGTGGAATCCGCCTGAGGATGCTTAGTGACCATGTTTAGATATTCAACAATCATACCAGAATTATAAACTCCATTCTCCGTGTGAGCACCCATCGAGGAGAAGCCATAGCTAAACCAAGACATGAGGTACTCAAAGATTTTTGATTATCAACATATGCACCACGAGTGTTATCGCTAGGTATCCCAACCTTATCACTCTCCACATAGGTCTTCTTCCCAACATTCGGTCAATATCATCAAAATTTGACCCAAAAATCAAACCATAAGCAAGACGTGGAGCATCTTTCTTGCCCTTGGACTTGAAAACAACTGCTGGCTTAGCGCCCCTAATATGGTTACCTTTAGTTTGACCTTTTAATCATGGGCGTAAAGAATTAAACACACTTTTTATTCCTACCACATCATTCAACTATGGTACTATCTCTTTCTCCGCGACAACCTTAGATGGCGCTACATTCTCCTTGTTGTTCAAAGTGACATTCTCCAATACCATTACCTCTGGAATCTCGTGATCCACTCTTAGATTATCGAACTTATTCATCAAAGCAATATTATCATGGGAATTTGAGCTCTTATTCTCCCGTAATGCTCTCAAGTTTTCCCTCACCGACTCAACAATAGAATTCTTAGAGTTGGATGCAAAATTCCCTCCTCTACCTCTTCTTCGAACCTGAGTAAAACCATCACTGGGGTTTGACGTAACAGTACCCGAGGTTGGAGTAGCAACAACATACATAGGAACCTGTGAAGAAACAACAAAGCTCACATCTGTAGGAGCTTGCGGACAAGACTGAAGAGCATACCCAAGTATACCACAATGAAGGCATATATTGGATGGACTCTCATAAGAAGCAAAAAATCGAGTTCTATTAATTGTAATCGAACCCTTCAAAGGTTACAAGAGGTTAACCTCCAGACAAATCCTCGCAAACCGTCCTTGTACAAATTTAAGAGTAGTCTCATCCACACGAACTGGTTTACCAAACCCAATAGCAATTCCCAAGAGAATAGAGTCATGGTAGAGATGCATAGGAAGTTTTTCAATACAAATCCAAATAGGAGTCGTACGAATTTTACTATGACTAAGGTCAAAAGTAGACGACCAAAATTTTGTTAGAAGTTAGCTCCCAAACATCCTCCAAGGACCTCCTATCAACGCAGCATAGTACTCTTTCTCAACATCAAAACGTACCAGGAAAATATTGCGTGGCAAGTCAATTACGTGCATCGCACCCAACGGTTTCCAAATCTCATAGAGTTTCTTAGTCATAGTAGCACTGTTAACGTTGTGTCCCAATACTTTCACATACATGCACTTATCCCACATGGCATACAGAGCTTTGATGACACCCCCTTCACCGAAACTACAACCCCTCCCGCTTTACCTTGCGGAAAATCCACTCGTAGCCTTGCCTCGACAAAAGCACAAGAAACTCGTCGAGTCGGCATCGCACCAACCCCCCCCCCCCNCCCCCCCCCCCCCCACACTCGAGCCAGCAACCTTCCTAGCCTACGACAATGGACTAGTCGAATCAATTTCCTTCTCTCCTTCTTCTATCATCAAAACTTCACTCACACACTTCCTTAAAATCCTATCATCAGGTTCAATCACCGCCAGAGCCGAACTAGCAAAACCCGGTGGATCCCCTGGTGGCAGATCCCTCTCCAACGAGTCCACCATAACCACATCATGTTCATCGTCTCGAGTAACCCTAATTTCGCCCTCCACTAAAATAATCGCTTCCCCTCTTTTTTTCTGTGCACAATCTTATTATAAACCCTTATAATTTACTCCTTAGAATAATGATATCCGAGAAGAATTCGCCAACTTATTTTATGTATTACCAATGTAAATTTGATTTTTAATGATAAAATTCTTTTGATATACCATAATTGAGCGAACAAACATCTTATATTCGTTCTGGATATAGCGTTTGGTTCTACTACACATGGTGAATAACAAGAAAACCAAACTAGTGAAAAAACTAAATGGAAACAAGTAAAAATATTCTCAGAAATCACCAAAATTAGCCTCATGAGTCTTTATCCTTGGACAAGTTCCATGAGAGTCTGCTTATAACATTTTCGTCCACTAATTTGTAATGATGAGACAATTGCCTGTGAATCGTCCCACAACACTTGTCTACTTGGCTTTGATATTTGCTGTACAAAGCCGGTATTGTTACAGACAGGATGGTCCCTGTAAAAACCATGATAATCAAATTCATATAAGATTTTGGTTCACTGAGTTTAAACCAGCAATGTCGTCAGAAGACATTAATCAGGCAACAAGAAGGAAAGGAGAAGTTATGAATAGGGAAGAAACTGAAGGAGAGACTGTTTAAGTTGCTTACCGATATAAACAAGAGTGCAGAAAGAAATATAGCTACCAATGGCAGAAATAAACCACAGACTAATCACTACCTGAAAGTAAAATTGTCAAATCGTTAACATGTAGGCCAATTGTTCAGAAGCTTATGGATTTTCCCATGTGATTGCAAGAAACAATGTGAATCAGTAGTATTATTGTGAGTTTCATGAAAGGATTTCGATTCATAACCTTGAAGAAGAGTCGAAAATCGTTGCCAACTGTGACATCATGAGCCATTACAAGCAAATGATTGAGTTTTACACGGAATGAAGCTGCAGCACTATTCACCATTTCCTCTGATAGAACAAGCTCTGGTAATGAATGTGCCTGTCTGGTTATAAAAAGAAAGAGAAAGCAGATCGAGATCATCAGTCACATAAACATTAATGTAATATGAAAAAAGACTAGTGCACTGACAAGTAGTGCGCACCTATTCCTAAAAGCAAGAATCCGGGCATGGATGAATGATATTATGATTCCAATCAGTAAGACATCTGAAGAAACAGATAAGAAAGGCAATCCAGAAAGCTCGAATATAAGCCAGGCTACAGTTGATACAATGATAACCCCCAAAGAAAGATGCCGTCTCCTCCATAAGAGCAAGTCAGCAGCTGCATCAGAAAACAAAGCCATAGAAAATGGTTGAGAGCCACTTACAAAGGCAATTTGCATAAAGTATGATGATCTCAACGCTTTCTTATCAGTAAAAATGCAACCAGATTTGAATTCATCAAGTTTTTATTCAATATCAAACCTTAAACTAACCTTCACCTGCCAAACCATTTTCTAACTAAACTAGTATTGCTGATTGTTCTTCACGCATGACAATTTCACAACTCGCTAAAATCAGAGCATCTAACAATTCCAAGTACCATCTCCAGTATTATATGCTCTTAAATCCGTAAGAACCTCATCGTAAACTACTCAATTGATGATAAAACTCAGCTAAAAAAACACCAAACTCAGAATAGAGAATGCATTTTCCCAGCTAAGTTAAGTATCCAAAGGTCATCTTCTAACACAGCTTTCCAAGGTCAATAACACTCTCATCGGGAACCTACCAAACGACTAAAAACAAAAACTGAGTAAACGAACTCGCCTTTGCCACCGCCCATGAACTGATGAACCGTAGTTTGTCGACCCAGCAATCGATAATCCGATGAGGATCCACCTTCATTTCTTCCGTCGTAATCACCTTCGCTATCACTTGAACTGTCCATCGGAAAATACTAGAACCTGAATTAAGCAAATTCTCCGAGTTCCAGGAATCAATTTCGATACCTCGCCAACTCCGGATAGAAAATTCTCACGATCTGAGAATCTCTAGGTAAAATGGCAGCTTCAGGGTGGAAACTATCTACAGTTTGATCGGAGAACGATGACGATTTGGTAACTATCAACGGAGGAACCAACCGAATCTGCAACGAAATTCAACATTCGGAATTCTCCGATTCTAGTCAACTTTCTTCGTTTCTTTATATTTTCCTCGAATCAAAAGAATATAATTTTTTAGCCGTCAACAAAAAAGCCATGTCTTTCCAAATAAATTATTATATTATATTAAGATTAGGCTCATTTTGACCCAAAAGCTTATTTGGGCTTACAAGTCCAATATATCGGCCCATAATCCACTTGTGTTTACGTGTTAAACTGTCACTTTATATACACGTGACAGGCAGTAACTCTATCACTTCCTGTCCAATCAAACACAATTTCATTTTAGAAGAAGAAAGAATCTTCAGTAGTGACTAATCAATCTATCAAACAACAATGGCGATTCGTTTTGTAGCGACTAGAAAAACCCTAGCCGGCTTGAAGGAGACATCTTCAAAGTTATTGGGATACCGAGGTATCCAGACCTTTACACTTCCTGATCTTCCTTACGATTATGGCGCATTGGAGCCGGCGATTAGCGGAGAGATAATGCAGATTCATCACCAGAAGCACCACCAGGCTTACGTCACTAATTACAACAATGCCCTTGAGCAGCTTGATCAAGCCGTGAGCAAGGGAGATGCTTCCGCTGTCGTCAAGTTGCAGAGCGCCATCAAATTTAACGGTGGAGGTGGGTGTGACTTTTTTCGATTTCGAATTTTATTGAATTCGATCGGTTAGTTGTTGTTAGATCGTGTTTCCATTGTATTTTACTGGGTGGAATTTAGGATAATTTTTTTCGGTCTAGCAATTGAAGTAGTTGATTTAGTATTAGAAATTTGGTTTCAAATAATGAATTTGATGATTCTCTGTGAAAAATTGGACTGAAATTCCGATGAAACTTGAATCGGTAACATAAGCTGGCTTGAGCTGAGAACCTGTTAAATTGATCTAGATAACGAAATTCTCAGAGACTATGAGAAATGGATGGAGGATTTGTGTAGATATTTTGTAATATTCATTTGGGTCTACTTGTTTTGTGCAGGTCATGTGAACCACTCGATTTTTTGGAAGAATCTTTCTCCCGTCAAGGTGAGCTTGGGTTCCGAGCTTCTGTTCTTCCATTTAATTGTTCTCCGCTTAATTATGTGCTTTGACGTATAACAGGAAGGTGGTGGAGAGCCACCGAAGGGATCTCTTGGTAGTGCCATCGACACTCACTTTGGCTCCCTTGAAGGTTTGGTGAAAAAGATGAGTGCTGAAGGTGCTGCTCTGCAAGGTTCAGGATGGGTGGTCAGTAATCTACTATCACTTTGAATGTCTTTAGGTCACATTGTTGACTTTGGTGCTTTACTCGTAATCATGTTCACTGACTCAGCTTGTTTCTCTTGATTGATATTCAGTGGCTCGGTCTAGACAAAGAACTGAAGAAGCTTGTGGTTGACACAACTGCCAATCAGGTACTTATCCTCCATAAACAAGAATGTCATATCAATGTTCTCAAAAAGAATTTAGCATTACCCACTTTCTTAAGATTCATAAAAATAAGTGATCTTGATGGATTCTAAAGTATGTGAGCTTGTTGGGATGCAGGATCCATTAGTGACCAAAGGAGGAAGCTTGGTTCCTCTGGTGGGTATTGATGTTTGGGAGCACGCCTACTACTTGCAGTACAAAAATGTGAGACCAGAATATCTGAAGAATGTCTGGAAAGTCATCAACTGGAAATATGCAAGTGAAGTTTATGAGAATGAATGCAAGTGAATCGTTACAAGGGTAGCATAAAGAGAGGAAGATGTTCCAGCTCGGCTTTGTTTTTAGAGTTGTCTGAAACGAACTTACAATGTCTCTTTGGTCTCATGTGAGCTGTGTGGTTGCAATAACACGTTGTTTTACAGAAAACCTTCCAAAATAAAATGTGCTATTGTTCTCAACTCTCAAAAGTGTGTTTATTCGTTTTGGTGAAAACACGAAAGAATCTAAGCCAAACGTAATCTATTACCCACAATATTTCGAAGGGCTTGAATGAAAAATCATGAACTTTCTCTTGTTTAATTAAATGAAAGTTATAATATAACAGCTAAAGTTGGAATTGTTGAACAATTATGCAGCAATACACATATTTTGGTCTAGAACTAAAAAAATATTCAACATGTTTGGTTATTTTTAAATAATAAAAGACTTTTCTTTGGTTTGCAACTTTGCATTGTGGAAATTGGTCCTCGAGCATAAATGACGCGTTAAGTCATTTTATCAAAAATTTCCCAAACTTTTGAATTTTTACGCCATGGCCCCATTTTAATTTAAATTCGTTTTAGCTCTTTCTTGGAACCACCATACACTTTCCCGGAATTCTGAACTTTTTTTTTTTTTGTCAACGAGGCCCGATCTATAGTCAAATCCCAAACTCTAAACTTCTTTCTTCTTTTTCCTTGCACTTGGAAAGACTCAGAACCCAAACTTTAAACTTCTTTCTTCCTTTTTCTTGTATCTGGGAAGACTCGAACCCAGTGTCTGAGGATTTGTAAAGAAGCTACTACCATTGGGCTACATATCTTAAAACTAAAAAATTTGAAATAATCTCCGTAAATAGAATGAATCTCATTAAAAATTATCAAAATAGTACTGATAAATCGATACAAACTGAGAATTTTACATTCTTTTTTAAAAATGGTAAGAGTCTAACATTCTTGATCCTTTCAGCTAGAAAAGAACAAAGAAGATCCTAATTTTCTAAACTTACACTGTAGTGTTACATTTACAACAAAAAAAGTTATGATTATAATTAAAGAATCTGTAAAGAACAAAAAAGACTAATTGGGAAAAAAAAATTAAACAGAGAAGAGACAATAAAAAGAGTTCTAAGTCTGAACGTTGTGAGTTTTCTTGCTGGGTCCAGACGGCGGAAGACCTCCTTTAGGAAGAGCATTCAACACCAAGGAACCGAATTTTCCGACAACAACTTCAGGAACAACAAAAGAAGAATATTTCGTCTTAATCTCCTGGTCACCCCCGCAACCAACTACAGCAGTCTTGGAAACAGGAGGGATCTCTCCAGAGAAGATGACGTCATTGATGACCGGAATAAACTCTCCTGGTAAGATCCTAGCCGTCGATAGAGAAACGGAAATAAATAGAAGAATCAACACTAAAGATCCGATTTTGGCCATAGTAAAAAGGCTCTGTTTTTTTTCTTCCGGTGAAGTAGATCTGTGTTTGGATTGTAAAATGAAGAAGTTGGTGAAGATGAAAGAGTGTTGATCATGAATATATATATAAAAGTCTTAAGAAAGGTCAATGGGAGTTGGAAAACTTACGCGGCAAGTGTCGGACTCTAAAACTAGTGTTGAAAGAATCGGTCTTTTCGAGTTTTCGGTCCAATTTAAATATCATTTTTTTATTTTTATAATGATTTATATTTTGTTCTTTCTTTTTGTAAATTCTATACGTACATATGGTAAAATAGCGTTCTACAACTTAATACTCGACAACGTCACAAGCTTGCCTTACTAATTATGTAGTTGATACAATGATATCACTCGCAATTTTATTTCATTACAATCACGTTCCCTTTTTGAGCTCTAACTACAATGATGAAAACTATGAATTATCATATCTAAAGATTAATGTAAATTAATATTACGGAATATATTTGATTTTTTTTATATTATGTATATTTTACAGCTCTGATATTTCGTTATTTACCCATTACAAACCAAATATCCGAGCAACCAAATTATCTTTCCATTATAATACCCACCAAAAATCTTAAAAGTTAACTTTCTGCTTTTCACAATAATGTTCAAAACAAATGGGGTCTCTGATGTTCTTTTTTTGTTTAAATATAAAATAAAATAAAAAGAGTAGAAAACAAGAGACCATTTAGACATAGTAACAAAACCAGACACATTTTATAGATGAAACTAATGCATTTTATTGTAGTGCTTTATCCTGTTTTATATAGGAACTTTATTTTTTTATCATCAATATATTTTATTAATAAAATTTATGCCTTAGATAGCTAAAGTACTATCATACAGTCTAAAAAAGCATAAACAAACGAAGAAACATCAAACCAATAGAACTATATGAACTAACTCAAAATTTTTTGTTTTGATAGGATAGTCTCTGATCCTGTGAGATCGCACTCGTTAACCAACCTGGGCTTCCGGCTGCTACATATGAGTTGAATCAGAAATCCTTTGTCACACTTATAGCAATTCTTCTTGCCGGAATATTTGCATTTGCTGATGATAGCTTGACTATACAAGATCGGTAACAAACTTTGAGGTCCTCGTAAAGCTTCAAATAAGAACTAAGGTTCGATCCATACAATTGTTTGAGTTGCGAGCTAGTTGCCACTCTTCACCGTGTAGCTTCCTTACCTTGAGAAAGCCCAAATCAAAGCATCCCGTTTATTCAGATAAGGAGGGAATGACATTATCCTAGTTACTTCTGTCTAAGGGAACAAAGCTTGTAATCTTTCCTTATACCAAGTGCCTTCACAACTTATAAGATCTAAGACTTTTAGGTTCAGATCAATCGTGTACTCTTTGTTGAAGGGTCTTCGTGGAGCATCATCCATAATCCACTTATCCATCCAAAATTTTGTGTCACATCCGTTGCCAATGGACTTCATGATTCCTCGAGACAGAAGTTCACGACCAAAAGTTATACTTCGCCAGACGTATGATGGAGAAGAGCCATTACCCGCCTCTAAAAAGCTCGTAAAAGGATAATAGCATACATTGTAAACTTGAGCTAAAATTGATTGGGGGTTAGATAGGAGCTTCCAAGCTTGTTTGGAAAGAAGAGCTTGATTGAAGACACCAATGTCTCTAAATCTCAGACCTCCATTCTCTTTAGACTTGCACATTCTCTTCCATGATACCCAATGTATTTTCTTTTTTTTTTTCCTTGCCATTCCACCAAAAACTTGTAATTGCACTTGTAAATTTCTTGCATTGAAATTTTGTGAGTCTAAAGCATGACATCGTGTATACCGGAAGTGCCAAAGCTACAGACTTGAGGAGTATCTCCTTACCTCCCAACGATAAAGACTTCACATACCAACCATTCAGTATAGTCTTCAAACGTTATGTGATATATGCTAGTATGTCGTTTTTAGATCCTTTGAAACTCTTAGGAAGGCCTAAATACTTTCCATCACCCCCTTCTTGAGTAATTCCAAGATATAGCCCAAGTATTCGCTTCATGATAGGATCGATTTTGCTTCCAAAGGTTACAGCCGATTTGTTGAAATTTATTACCTATCTTGATGCCTCTTCATATAGTTTTAAGCACCTTAGTAATTATGTGCTTTATTTGAAGGAAGCTTTACACAAAAACACACTATCATTTGCGAAAAGGAGTTGTTGTATTACTGGGCATTCTTTTGTCAGTCGCATTCCTGAGATTTTACCTGCTTCCTCAGCTTGTCTCACAACATGTGTCAAGGCTTCCACACAGAGGATAAAGATGAAGGGTGATAGTGGGTCGCCTTGGTAGAGTCCTCTTTTTGGCTTAATGAAGCCATGAGAGACACTATTATGTAAGACCGAGTATGAAACTATACTTACACACTCCATTATCCATGTGATCCATTTCTAATTGAAACCCAATCTAAGGAAAAACTCTTTGAGAAAAGCTCATTCAACCCGATCATATGCCTTAGACATATCCATCTTTATTGCCATGAAGTCTTTATTGGATCTAGAATTGGCTCTTAGGGCATGAACCATCTCATGGGCGAGAAGTATGTTGTCTGATATAATTCTACCGGCAACAAAAGTACCTGCGTTTCAGAAACAAGTGTTGGAAAGCATTTCTTTAAGCGACATTTTTCATGACCCTAGATACTATCTTGTAGGCAACAGAGCAAAGACTAATATGATGCAGATTTGTCATCTTGTCTGCATTCACAGTCTTTGGTATTAAGTAGATTTGGGTGTAGTTCCAACCCTTTGGTAAGGTACCTGATTCAAAGAATCCTTTAACTTCTTTGATGACTTGTTCCCCAATCAAGTCCCAATATGTTTGAAAGAAAGCTCATGTCATGTCATCAGCTCTTGGAGCTTTGTTGGTTTTGATCCCAAAAGCAGCTGATTTAATTTCCCCATTTGTAACTGGTTTAATCATTTCTCTGTTCATGGCATATGTAACTCTTGGTTGCATACCTTCAAGTAGCCTTGATGCACAATCAGGATTTGAGTATTTGAACATGGAGCTAAAATATTCAACAACGATGTCCCCTTTTGAGCCCTCTGAGAATTGTTCTACACCCGCTTCATTGAGTAAAGAGACAATGGTATTTTGAGCTCTGTGTTTCTGCACACTTCCATGGAAAAATGTTGTGTTACGGTCTCCATCTTTTAACCAATCTATTATACACTTTTCTTTCCAGTAGAGCTCCTCATCTTTGTAAGATTGAGTCAAGGCTACTTTAGTTGCGTGGATGACGTCATATCTAGATATTGCTTACTTCCTTTGTCAGCAAGTCGTTTCTTTAGCTTCTTGATTTCTGATAGTGAATTACACTCAACTTGTCGCTTCCAATTTGCTAAATCCCTACGACATTGAGCAAGTTTATCCAATAAGAGCCCTGAGTTTTCTATTCCTTATTTAACCCAAGTGTTAGCAATCACATCCTTTACTCCTAGTTTGGATACCCATCTCTTGTCAAATATAAACCGACCCTTATGTATTGGGCTTCCACCTGCAAATTTACGGAGAATAAGCCTATGATCTAAACCTATGCGTTTCAAATATTCACTCATTACCATTGGCCAAAGTTGACACCATGCAGTATTGCCTAAAGCTCGATCCAATCTGCATTGAATAGTCATATTGTTCCTTCAATCTTCCCACGACATCTTGTTACCTTTGTGTGCTATCTCCCTCAAACGACAATCTGATATCATGGAACGAAAAGGGATGAAAGAGGATTGAGATCGTTGCGGGCCACCTAGCTTCTTAGAATTATCTATAATATCATTCAAGTCCCCAATAACCATCCAAGCATCATTTCTATTGCTTCCAAATTTCAATCAAATCATTCCAAACTTCTTGTCGCAATTGTCTTTCTGGAGCTCCATACACAGAAGATATTAAAAATCTATTAACCCCAACCTGACTTTCACATCAATGATGTGCTTATTGGAAGAAATTATTACAACATTGTATGAGGATTTCCATAGTAGTGCCAACCCTCCACTCAATCCAATTGAATAAATAATGTGTGACTTGTCATATCCTAGTGAGTCTTGTAACTGTAATATGTGCGGAGATCAGTTTTCATTTCCATGAGAAACATGAAGTCTGGGAAATGATCGCGTCTCATCTCCCTGAGTATTTGAATTGTCAAGGCACTGCCCAAGCCTTGACAATTCCAACTAAGTATGCTCATCTCGACGGCAGTGGTTCCTCATCCGGAACCACCGCAAAATTGTTGCATTTCACAGTCTTTGATGCCAACCCATTCTCTATTTTTTCATCAGCTTTTCTCTTTGGTGTAGTCTCCTTATCATTAGCCATGTCCTGAATATTGTATTTATATACCATGCTCATCCCTTTCTTATTGTGTTTCCTTCTCCTGGTATGTATGCATTTCTTATGGCGATTTCACCCCAGATACTCCACCTCCCATAGAAAATGCACTGAAAACCATTGACTCCAAGTCACCTTTTTGTTCCTTAACTGTTTGGTGGGTTTTTCCTTTGTATTTTGTTACACAAAAATGGAACTCAATACTCATGCTAAAAGGATGACCAAACGGTTCATGTTCGATTGTAGTGTGGCTTTGTTCATCAAAGTATCCATACATCTGAATCCTCTCCTTATTGATATCTGGAGTTACAATAGATGTGGATGCAAAGCGGAAGGATTTTTGTTGTCGTGTTGGATGACCAATTTTGACTTCCGTTTCTGTACCTATTAGTGTTAGGGCTTGTGCTTTATAGTGTACATGATACATTTTCATGTTATGCACGAATGTTTCTGGTATCCTTATTATATCTTGGATACACAAGTGCTCTGTATTGTAAGGTTCCTTTTCAAGCATCCATTTTTGTAGGGATCCATGTGAACTTCTCACCACATGGACTCATTATTATAAGTCATGTTTTTGGCAGGAGGGACGTGTTGATGAAAGACAGGTTGTGTGACATATAAGTGGTTTGATTTCGTCTTCTAGTGTAGAGCATGATGAGGTGTATTAGCTTTAACTTGTGTTGACTTCTTATCTTGATTATTTTGTATCATTATCTGTTCTCTTAGAGTCTTTGCACTTCGAACGTTGGACTGGCTGATTAACTTTAAGTTAGGACACTTTGCTTGATCGTGTGTTAGATGCAGGCAGTGACAGCAACATTTGCAAATCCTTTCAAACTCTATCCCAACACCTAAGATCTGGCCTAACGGGACACAGACAAACATATGCTTGCGAGCAGGGTGATCAATATTGAACAAAATTTTAACTCTAACATGGCTATGTATATGCGATTTATTTGGGTCAAAATCCAGTTCTATGACCTCACCCATGGAATTTGCAACAGGTTTGAATGTATCCAAAGTAAAAAATTTAGCAGGAATATTTGAAAGCCAAATCCATGTCAGAAAAAGATTCATATAAGAGGGAAGTCGGTGATCCTTTCATTTCTCTACTATTAAACCCAAATCCTTGTAATGCCAGAACCCGAATCTAAGAACCGATTGAAGATCCTCCTCAGATTGAAAGATAAATTGAAATTGATCTTTAGAAAGAGTTATACCTTTAATCCGATTATGTAATCCCTAAATGCGAGGCATGTTCAGGATTATCTTCTGCATTTTTTGGTGTACCGGATTTAATAGCTTTCCCATTATCTGAGTTTACTCTGATCCAATGAGCTGTAGTTGCCTTCTAGAGGTAAATCAATCGGATCAGTCTCAATAATTGGCCTCGCGTGCAACATCTCGGCCGTGGAATGATCCATGCCTAAGCGATACAGTATGGAGATTGATGGTAAAACCAAAATTCCTTCAGACAATGAAATGAGAGAGAATGTCTTCTTTATCGTGAGGAGAGTCCGTAGAACAGATAGCGGATGAAGACTTGAATTGGTTGTGAAAGCCAGTGATGAACCAAAATTGGTGACTGGGAAATCCAAACGCTTCTTGTAGTTTAGATCCTAACATGTCGGAGTATTAATTTCGAAGGCAATTGCAAAGAAAAGATAAAATGTCTCGATCAAATTGAGAAGTAGATAACTGTGATGAGGCAAGAATTTGTGACTTGAGAACTCCAATCTTCACTAACAAAATGGACATTAAGTAAGAAAAGAGGAATTTATGAAGGAAATTATGATGTTAATCGGCATTGGAGATCAGACCCAGGAAGAACTTCCTTCGCTCGTACAAGAGAGAGGGTATATAGGAACTTTTCAACAATATTCACGAGTTTAATTAGTACTTATTATTAACATTAACTATATAACCATTAAATTCGTTAACCCAAAAGAAAAAATTGTACAACTATTTTCATACATCTAAGACATTAGTAATAACTAATAAGGACACAAAAAGTGAACAAAACATTTCCTTCAGTCCTACTATGGGTCTGATTGGTTACAACAAAACGGTCATTCGTAAATGATATGTTTATTTTGCTACTAATCAGTACTTCATTTGAAACGACCTTTTCAGAAACACTTGTTTGGACTTATTTTTGGGGTCCGATTGGTAACACCGTTTAAAATGACCATTTAGAAAATAATGAGCAGTTGAAACGAAGGTTTTTTGAAAATGACCATTTGAAGAGAGCGGTTGGCAAACAAGGTTTTCAAACGAAGGTCGTTTGAGAATTAATGTTTATTGGTAAAACTACATCGGTTGAGTAGTGCAATGAGATAAAAATTAGTATGTAAAACTTAATTTTAAATAATTATTCTAAAAATTATGGAATAGTATGTAATTTAAAATTTTAAATATAAATATAAATATATATATTACAACTATTTAAAAAATAATAATATTTGCATACTAGCAAATAACTATTTTTCTAAATATAAACAAATAATTATTCTTCTTTAATCATATGAATCATATAGTATTCTTTAGACCATAATTATACATAATAAATGATCATTTGTATTTACAAACAACGGTCGTTTCCCAAACAACCGTAAATAGCTCTGTTTGCAAACGACTTTTCAAATGATCAAAAATAAGTCCAAACGACCGTTCCTGAAAAGGTCGTTTGAAAACGATCGTTTCAAACGAAGTAGCAAAATAAGCATATCGTTTGCAAACGACCGTTTCGTTGTAACCAATCAAACTCTTGGTTGTTTGCAAACAGATCTATTTAGGGTCATCTGAGAAACGACTATCGTTTGTAAATACAAACGATTGTTTATTTATGTAATTTATGTATAATTATAGTTTAAGGAATACTATGTGATTAAAGAAGAAGAATTATTTGCTTATATAGAAAAATAGTTATTTGCTAGTATGCAAATATTATTATTTTTTAAATAGTTGCAATCAATATATTTATATTTATATCAAAAAATTTAAACTATATACTATTCCATAATTTTTAGAATAATTATTTAAATCAAGTTTTACATACTAATTTTTATCTCATTACACTACTCAATCGTTGTACTGTTAGCATCAACATTAATTTTCAAACGACCTTTGTTTGAAAACCTTGTTTGTCAACCGCTCTCTTCAAACGGTCGTTTTCAAACGACCTTCATTTCAACCACTTATTTTTTTTCAAACCGTCATTTTAAACGATATTACCAATCGGACCCTATATATTCAATTAAATTAATGTACAAATCAAATCAATTTTTTGTGTTAAAAAGATAAGATTGTCGTCAATTTAATTCATTAATGAAGTATCCAACTACTACCAACAAAAGCCGAAGCAGTGCACCGTCAGTTTTGACCGCGTCCTTCTTCTTGTTCCCCAAGTCTCTCAGTCTCACACACGCACACCCTCACCGTCGCACACACACATGCATATACACTCATACTTACGTGTGTGTGAACATATAAACTCCAATTTTCAACACTAGTTGTAGATAACACGAATGTCATTTATTGGATATCGCGGTGGTATTTTATAGACTTAATGTTGCTCAATGAGTGTTGAAAATGAAAGTATGATTTTTTCGTAGAAAGCAGACATATTTTCTTGTTGCTAAAAGTAAAGAAATAGTAACGTTTATAGTATTGATAAGTTCTCTTAAGTTTCTACGGGGTCGTTGGGTCATAGTAGCTTAAGAATATACGCACAATAAATATTTATTTTTAATGTGGACAATTAAGGGATTTCATATTGTGAATATTTTCGGCGATTACAAGCGGATTTGTCTCGTGAGAGATCAAGAAAGTTAGAGAATAATGGCAAAGTATGTTGGAAAAGCAATGAAAAAGAGATCTGTTTAGTGTGAGTTCTTCAAGTTTGCTCTGTAAGAGAATTGGAAACAAGAAAAGCAGCAGTCTCCTAATACTTCAAATATGTATTAGTTAAACGCAAAGGCGATTGTTTATGTGAACAAATTCATCGTTAATAGCTCAATTTACCCGGTTAAATATTCTAATCTTTGAGCTAGTTTATTATCATGAGCTGCCATGTAAATTTAAAAAGCAAGGAACAACATTACAAATCTATTAATATCACTACACCTTAAAAACTTAGTATATGCGAAGCCAAACCAACCATGAACACAATTTTACTCTAAATGTCATAAAACTTTCTACTTTTGGTCTTTACCAAACAGTAACGTGGACTTCACATTTGTTAGCCTCTTGGGCTCTTGTGCAGATCTTCACGATTATACTTTTCTGTCCACGAATTTCTTTTTGTCAAAAGTAGATTGAATTTCTTGAGGATTGCTGAATTCTCTAAGAAGTACCTTACTATCTTCATTTCTGCAGCACATTTTGTGATGACTGTGATATGAATAAACTCGAGAGACGACTGCAAACACTTAGGCACAAATGAAGAACTCATTTGACTCATCTCTTCATCATCAGCCCCCCAAATTTGAATTCAACAAAAGTAAAGAGAGGAGATTAAAAAAGATTGCCAGAATGTTCACAGAGTTCTATGAAAAAAATAAACTCATTGGGTTGAGCAAATCATTACAAAGATAAAGGATTTCAGATTGGGGCAGCTCTCAAGAAAAGTTGGCAAATATTTGAAACCAGATTGAGGCAGTGGTTCTACTTTTGAGTATTGAAAGATACGCTGGAATCAGAGAAAAAAGAATGTGGGTCAGAAACTTTCATGATGGAATTTGTGTGAATGTAAAATACCGGCATTGAAACATGTACCTCGAAACTGTCCTTATAAATTGTCATATCCCCGACCCTCGAAATTTTTGAGAGAAAATTGCGAATGTTACTTCTCTTCGACTCATCGAAATCCCCCATACCAAAGAGAAGAGAAATACTTAACTTGGCATTAGACTCCAAATTGTTTACTAAAACGATTTCTGTACTGGAATCATAGATGCTCAAAGAAAGTAGTAGAGGAGCATCAATCACAAGTCTAGGAACAACCTCAAAGCCTTTAGATTCTCGAACTAAAGTGAGCTTCTTTAGAGACAAAGACCGCACCTGGAAGCCTTTCTCATCCCCACTGTAATAAATCTTTAACTTTTCTAAGACAGGGCATCTTGACACAAGTTTCTCGAAAGCTGCTTTATTGGGATATGAAAGAGCTTCTAAATGCATAGTCTTTAGACAAGGGAATGAAACAACTCGGCATCATCAAAGGATACCAATGTCTCACATTTATAGAGCCTTAGGTGTTTCGTATGAACCTGAAGATTTCCATTGCAACGAAAACGTAGATGTTGGATCTTACGCTTAGCTATATAGCATCCATCCAGGCAATGAGATAAGAGACATCATCAGCAGTCTGGGAAATAGTTAAATCGAGCTTTTGTAGGCATGCAACTATGTTGGAATCGAAAAACCTATCACAAAAACTCACAAAGGCATCAAAATCTGGGAAATTTTGGGAGTTCTATGTCAAACTGGGAACCCAAAGCCAAAGATTCCTCCATCTGGTAGATAAAACGCTTGTCTTAACCAGTTCCTTTGTTGAAAGATGAACAAGTATCTGACATATTAAAGGATCAGGTAATTGGCTTATTCTATCTTCCTTCATCACACCCTAATTAACATAGATTAAGTAAGAAAAAGGAAAACCCTAGATTAGTAAACATAGATAAAGAAAAGAACCCAAGTGCAAGCGAAAGCGATAGCGTTCCTAATCTTCGAGTGAGAACGACTGAGTTGATAAACCTTGCATTCGTGATCGTGAGGGTTAAGATGTGTTGGGCTGATCCTTAGTCAGCCCGTTAGCCCATTTAGTATAGGTTTTATCACACTTTTTTTTTAATGACCCAATACATAAATTTTGTAGTTCCACCATTAGTCGTTGGGCCATAGAAACTTGAAAATATACTTACAAAAGTCCGAAGGTTTATAAGAGGTTTGGTACAAATTTTCCTTATTACTCGCATCAGTACCTTAAGAATATACAACAGTCGTGATTTTCTTATTCGTTATACAAGACATATGTTTCATCGATTTTCAGGTTCCGCGAATGGCCCGGACGCGATCTTTAATCAATTTCCTTTCCCAGTCTGCAATGTCCTCAAAAGCGTTCTCAGGGAGATTCTCAAAGGGCTCTTTCCATGGATCATTCTTAGCCAGATCATACGTTGCACCGCGGATCGCTCCTTTGTTAGGTCCACATGGACGCTTTGATACCAATGTGTCATAAGCCCTTCCCAACTGTTTGAAAAGCAATATCAGATCGCAACAAATTCTTGGAGTGAAGTTGAGTGAGGCTTTTGTACTTACATTCATGTCACAGAACCAAAACATATAAGCAATTGAAACCGCTGGAGCTCTTCCTAATCCGGCTGTGCAATGCACGTATACTCTTCCTTTACCTTCTGAAACCGCCCATTCCAAAGAAGAAACAGCTTTTGGTAGTTGGCTTCTTAACGAAAGTGGATCGAAATCTTTTGCCTAACAGAATAGCAAACAAGAAAACTGCATTGATGAAAATCTCAAAGTCACATAATTCCACAGCTTGAAAACTTGAAAAAATGTCCCTTAATCCTTACTGGCCTTCTCATGTGACGGATTCCTAGCTCCTTACATCTACGAACAATGGACTCAAGATCGATTCCCCAATACTCAATGTCCTTATCTTGCTGCAAGTTAAGTATGTAAGCAACATTCTCTTCATGTTTCAAGTGATCTATGTCCTCAGGTTTTTGAGGCTGCGACCCAACAATCAGTTCGTCTCTAATTGATGTATAGTTCATGCCTGAAATATAAAATTGTTCCAGTAACATCATCACATAGAACCATGGATTCACATAAAACACTTTCGGAAACCAACATAATCATCAAAGAATAAAACACTTAGTCATTGTAACACAGCTAAGGAATATATAAATCATGAAACCAATATAATCATCAAAGAATAAAACACTTCGTCATTGTAACACAGCTATGGAATATATATAAATCATGAAACCAAAACCTCCCAAAGCCTTGGAACTCAAAAACAACTACACTCAGAGAACACACTCTCAGTTTCAATCTGAAGGGAGCTATCAATATACTAGTAACTTAATCACAAAGTCATATATAGTCTTGAGAAACAAGAAATCATATAATATCTGTGAAATTTGGGGAGAATAAGGAAATTCAAGAGCAAATTTGAAAACAGTATATACCCAAATCATGATGATATTCATATGGGCTCCTCATCAATCTCTTCATAGCTGTATTGTAATCCTCCATTTTGATCTTGGAGCTTAGAGAAACCCCAGTTGTTCCACTCTCTGAATTTTCTCCGGAGACTTTGCAGGAAACTCCGGCCAGTTTTCTGGGAAATCTCAGATCAAATGACGATTTTTTGATAGAAGAAGTGAACCAAAAAGACTTTTCATTTTCTCTGGAGCATCTAGTGATAGAGAAAATACAGCTCTTGCTTCCAATCACACTCATCGTCTCTTTCTCTCTATCTCTCGTTCTTCACCTGATGCAACATTGGATCCTGCTAAATATGCACCTTACAATAATAGTTATACATACGAAAAAGAATATTCGGCTTCTTTATTGGGCTTTGAGTTTAAGATTATAGCCCATTAGATAAACCCTAATTTTAAACTGCTTGTACTTATTAGAGTCGTCCTTCTTCGTCGAAGCTGCCAATTGTCCGCTTTCCTCAATCAGCCGGTGAAAATGGTGAGTTAAGTTTCTGCGTCATGTATTTGAATCGAATCTCTCCAGTTTTGAAAACTCGTTTAGTCATTATTCTGTAATATTTATGATTCAATTTGTTCGTGATCATTGACTGCTAATTTTGGTAGCGATTGTTCCATCACACGAAGATCTGGTTTCTTTTCTATTTTTTGAGTTTCGTTCATGTTTGAATTATGTCTTTTTTGTCTACTAATTTATCGTTTGTGATTTTAGACCAAGAGAACAAAGAAGGCTGGAATTGTTGGCAAATATGGTGGGTTCTCTGAATCTCAATCAAACAGTGTAATTATACTTAAATATTGAATCTTTACCATTTGTTGGTTTGAAGAATTAGTTTCAGATTATGAATGTATGACTGGATCCTAAACCTGTGTTCTTTGCAAAGGAACCCGATATGGTGCAAGTCTTAGGAAGCAGATAAAGAAGATGGAAGTAAGTCAACATAGCAAGTACTTTTGTGAGTTCTGCGGAAAGGTACTTTCATTACCATTTTCATCGAATTCAATAATACTACTTTTGGTTTGCATATTAAGAGACTTTTGATAATATTGAGATTTTGTGATGTAGTACGCTATTAAGAGGAAAGCTGTTGGCATATGGGGTTGCAAAGATTGCGGGAAAGTGAAAGCAGGTGGTGCATACACAATGAACACTGCTAGTGCTGTCACTGTTAGGAGTACCATTAGGCGTTTGAGAGAACAAACCGAGAGTTAGACTTGGAATCACAGAAAAGTCCATTTTTTATATCAAAAATTTTGAGTTTTGTTACTTCATTGGTTCGAGATTACCACTCAAGTGTTCCCCTCTTTTTTTTTCTCCATTCAATAGACTCTTTAAGGTCTCTGATTTTTGTTATTGTATTGAACTAAACATTGATTGACCAAGGTTACTTCGTTTTCAATGAAGTTGATTGATCTGAGATCGTGATTGTACTTATATATCACAACAGTTCTCAGTTTGGACCAAATTCAAGAAAACTGAACCAAACCTTGTCAAAATTTAAATCAAAAGCTTACTGTTACCGAATAGTAGAATATCAAACATATAAAGCCTAATCGTAAATATAATTATGAATCGAAATCTTTACAGTTCTTTTTCATTATTTTCCCTCCCCCACCATTTTATACACTTTTCTTTCCAAAACTCTACAAGAGAAATAAATCAATAATGCATTCACTTGTCCTTTCTTCCTACCAAAGAAATAAATAAAAATCAATTGTAACAAAATTGTAAGAAAAATATAAATAGAGAATAAAATATTAAACGGTAGTAGAATCAGTCTCGCCAACTTTCACAGCAACTCCATTATTATCTTCTTCTTTAACTTTCCTTTCCAGTAACCCTAATTTCACCAAAGCTTCTTCTCCCCAATCCCATAGATGTAGCACTATGTAGGTCCCAATCCCTCCGATCAATCCGTACGCGACAGAGTAAGTCAATGGCATCAGAATCATTGTTATGAATGCCGGAATCGCCTCCCTCATATCTGCCCAATCGATCTCCGTCATCGATTTCATCATCATCACTCCGACTAAGATCAATGGTGGACCAACTGCCCAAGCAGGAATCGAAGCTAGCAACGGAGTGAAGAACATCGCCAGAAAGAAATAAATCGCTACCGTGATCGCCGTAATTCCTGTTCTCCCTCCTTCCCTTATCCCCGTCGAAGATTCGATGAAAACCGTTACCGGAGATGTTCCTAGCAAAGATCCGATCACAATCGCAGACGCATCGGACATGAACGCGAAGTACTGTCCTGCGAAATCTCCATTCTCGTCGACGAATCCGGCGAATCTTGCCATGGAGTAAAGCGTCCCAGTCGTGTCGAGAATATCGACGTAGAGAAGAGTCACCAGAGCTTCCCAAAAATGTCCCTTGCTTATCCCGGAGAAGCTCAGAGCTCCGGCGGTTTCCTTGATGACGTGTACATCAACGATCTTTTTGAAATACTCGTGAGCTGCATCACCGGCTGATGTATTCGGAAACGCCGTTACTTCTGTGTTACGGAACCACGAAACGGCCGTTACGAAGACGATCCCGTAGATCATGGCTCCTTTTACGTTCTTCACCAAACAATAAGCTATGATCACGAATCCGACTAAACCTAGCCAGAATGTTGGACTCTCCATTCGTCCATGTAGGCACATAATATCGCCGGAAACTGCTCCCCCGGCGAGTAAACTAACGGTTCCGTTAGCCGAAGTTATAACGGGAGCTAACGATACTCGCGATGAGCTTGGACAAGCAGCGAGAGTGACAAGTGTTGAAGGACTATAACCGACTAAACCGATTCCTTGATTGTTCTGTAATCCGATGAAGGCGAGGAAAAGTCCGATTCCGGCGGAGGAGCTGATTCTGACTGGTTTAGGGACAAGTTTCGCAAGCTTTGCTCTGAAACCTATGGCGGAGATGAAGAGAAATATCAATCCTTCAATGAAAACGGCGGCGAGAGCGGTGCGGTAAGAGATTGGACCGGATCCGTGAAATCCAACGACGGTGTAAGCAAAATAAGCGTTTGTTCCCATTCCCGGAGCTAAAGCTAAAGGGAGATTCGCCATTAATCCCATAATCACACAACCGATTAAAGACGAAGCTATAGTGGCGACGATCAGATCCTTCCGAATTCCTTCAACGCAAGCGGCATAACCGGGATTAACCGGGTTGAATTTACAAGACGCGTCGGGTTGGATCATTCGAAGACCGGGTCCGGTACACTGGGAAGGTGAGGTCGTTGGGTTTGAACAGAGAGGAATACAATCAGAAACAGAGCACGTTCCACCGGAATCAGAAAGAATAGAGGCGTTAACGGCGAGGATATAAGCCATGGTGAGAAAAGTGGCGGTACCAGCACGGAGCTCGGTCGTGAAAGTAGAATTACGTTCGGTAAGTTTGAACCGTTTACCAACCGGGCTGGAACCAACATAGGTGTTGAGGCGGTTAAGTAAGTTAGGCTTGGGTCTCGTAGAAGAAGGGAGTTCAAGCTCCATGAGAGAGTTAAAAAGTGGAAGAAGAGAAAAGAGAAATAAAAATACAAAATGGGTTAAGTTGCTGGTTTTGTAATTTAGTGAAAGAGAACAGGGTGCTTATATTTATATAACGCTGTGTGTGTATATATATGAGGAGGAAAAAGAGAGAGATGGTTACGGAGTCGTGTGATATGATTAGAGAGGAAGAGGAAAGATTCTGGTTAGAGGAAGGGGATCTTTAGCTTCAGGTAAGTATCTTCACATGTTACCATGTGTCCACGATCCCGTCTTTTTATTTTCTCAAATTTTATTATATTTGGATTTGGAGCAATTAATTTATCCCAAGTTACCTATACTGTTATGCTAACAAATATTTGACGTGGAATTACATGAAATTTAATTATTTTCAGTCTCGTGGCCAATTGCTGTAACTAATGGTTTATATTTTTTAAATATGATAGTTTAGATAATGATTATGACATTAAGATTTAGCTCTCATGGATAAGCTTCACCATTCAAATTTATGTTATTGTCAAGAAATCCTCACAAGAAATTGGTTTGGATAAGATAAACTTAAAATAAATGTAATCAAATTAATTATGAATATGAGTTATCTTTTTCTTTTCCACTGAAAGTGTACTATATATATATATACCAAAAAGTATTACAGAGAGATTGCTAAAAATATAATCAATAACTGCCAGAAGACAAGGTTAAGAATAGGAACTAAGCCAATCTAAGAGCTAAACTATAAATAAGTATTACGAGCTTCCAAAAGAAAGAGCTTCTCAAGCCGAAATAGGTAACCCGTAGCTACATAAGATTGACTTCTATCCTCCGATGAAGTACTCTTAGCTATTAAAAAAGCACCTAAGTTTGCCTTCCTCACTTCATGCACTATGCTCCATTGATGGATTGGACGCAATGCTTCAATGTTTGGCGTGGAATAAGTAGCTAGTATCGGCCATGATTTTTGTTTTAACAAGGCATTAACCAGCTCTCTATTTTCCAAAGCAAACCGAGTATTGACAATTTGTAGACTTATAATACTCTCAATTTCCCAAAAAAGACTTTGTGATTGTGCTTCCAAATGAGTTCACATTTACGAAGGAGTATGTACTATGAAGTAGGATTGTACCATTGGACTCCTCCAATATCTGATCTTTCATTCCATGTAGCTCCAATATTGCATTTAAGCCATGGCTTAGGAGGAGGTCTCCATTGTCTCGTCGCCTTTGTTTCACTTGAGATAGTAGAAAGTTCAATAATATGTGCAGGTTTCTGAGCATCGGTCCACGCTTCATCATCCTCCCTACACTTATCGATTATCTGTTGGGAAGTGAAGGCAATTCCTTCAATCAAGATCTTGTTCCTTGACTTTCATAGGTGCCACAAAATCCACAGTCCCAGATTTTTGTTTTCTTTTGAGATTATGGGATGCTTATCCAATGTAACGACAAAGAAGATGTTGTGATATATAGAGTGCTCATTAAACCCTTGATCCGGAGTTGGTATGTTTGACAATGCCTAGATTTGGCGAGATAATGGACATGTAAAGAGAATGTGGTTTGTGGTTTTGTTTTCATGACCACACCATTGACATCTTTGATCCACCTCAAAACCTCTATGAGCCAAATTGCCAGCTGCTACAATAACATTACTTAAAACTCTCCAAAGGAATATTTTAATCTTTGGTGAAGTCTTAAGCTTCCAAATCATTTCTTTGATCGGATTAATCGATGGATTCTCTATAATTAGCGGATTGGAGCTGTTGAGAACATGTTCAACAAGCCAATACCCAGATTTTACAGAGTACATTCCATTTCTGTTGTGGCACCAAAACAAAGAATCTGATGTTGAGTGCATTGGTTTGATGGCCAAGTTCCTCTTGATATCAGCTGGAAAACAGCTTGTATAACTTATCTATATCCCATTCGATTGTGTTTGGGAAAAGCAGATCACCAATAACTCAATGTCCATTAATGGTTCTTTGCTGAAAGGTGTGCGCATTGAACCATCTTCAATCCAATTTTCAGTCCACACTCTTGTTGTTTGTCTATCTCCTATAACTGGTTTTAATCCTTTTTGGAGCAGATCTTTCTCGTGGAGAATACTCCTCCAGCCGAAAGCTGGTCTAGATTCAATGCCCGCAGTGAGAAAATCCGAGTGAGGGTAATACCTACTTCTCATGAATTCGACAAATAAACACTCAGGGTCATAAATGAGTCTCCATGATTACTTCGCCAGAAGCGACTGATTGAAGAGTTGTATGTCCTTAAAAACCTAGACCACCAAGATGCTTAGGTTGACATAACTTTTTCCAAGCTATCCAATGCATTTTATTTCCACCTTCTGTAGAGTCCCACCAAAACTTATACATGGGGCTAGAGAGCGATTTACAAGTGCCTTTAGGAAGCCTATAGCAAGACATCGTTTATACCGGCATAACCATTACAGTGAATTTTATTAACACATATTTTCCCCCTGGGAGAGGAATCTGGTATACCAACCTGATAACCTCTATTTAAGCTTGTCTTGGATGTATGCTAGCATCTTAATCTTAGATCCATTGAAGCATTCGGGAAGTCCTAGGTAAGTGCTTGCTCCACCCTCAGTATAAATCCCAAATATATCCTTGATTTCTGTTTTGGTATCAGCTAGAACTTTGCTTCCAAAAGTCAGAGATGATTTAATCAAGATTAATGATCTGTCATGTAGCCTTGCAATAGTCAGACGATAGCTTCTTCAACTCCATACATTCTGACGTAGTGGCTTTGCACATGTACACACTGTAATCGACGAAAAATAGGTGGTGTATAGCTGGTCCTTCTCTGCTAAAATTGACACCTTGAATTTTCCCCTCCGAGTGAGCTTTGATGAGATTTTGAGTGAGAGCTTCTGCACAAACATAAAGATAAAAGGGGATAATGGATCTCCTTATCGCAAGCCTCTTTGTGGTGTTACCATTCTGAAAGACTGATCACTAATCAAAATCGAATAAGTAACCGTTGAGACGCAAGTCATGATCCAGGAAATCCAAATCGGATGGAACCCCAACGCTTGAAGTAATGCTTCCAAATATTTCCATCCAACTCGGTCAAAGGGTTTGACATATCCGATTTTAATGCAACAAAACCTTTCGATATTGTTGTATTAGTCTTGAGAGCATGCACAACTTCATGTGCTATTAAAATGTTATCGGATATAAGTCTCTCCTCAACGAAGGTTGATTGATTTGACAAGACTATTTCACCTAGCAAAGGCTGCAAGCGAGAGACAAAAATCTTTGAGACAATCTCATATAAGACCGAGCAAAGACTAATAGGCCTCATATCCACCATTCTATCTGCATTTTCTTTTTGGGAATCATACAAAATGCGTGTAATTCCATTCTCTTGGTAGCTCACCTTCTACGATGAACCATTTGACCTTAAATGTAATTGCAGGCTCGAGAATGTCCCAATAGTGTTGGAAGAAATGCCTTGTCATCCCATCTGCATCTAGGGCACTTGATGGTTTGATTGAGAACACCACAAGTCTTATCGCCTCTGAAGTAACCGTAGCTGTCAGTCTCATATTCATCTTAGGAGTTACTCTGCTTTGGAAGTCAGAGAACAACGAAGAAGACTCAGTCGGAGATGAAGATGTGAAATAAGTTGCAGCCACATCCCCTTTTAAAGCTTCCGATCTATGAGTAATACCATTATCATCAATGAGTAATACAAAATTGTATTAACACTATAAATATGTTAGCTGAGTTATGACAACATAAATTATGAACTAAGAGAGTTTTTGATCTTTAATTTTGAGTTATTTTTTAAACAAATTAATTAAAAAGTTATTCTTATTACTATAACTAAGTGTTTACAAAACTTTAGCTCTTTTACACATGTTGAAGACTACAAGAATAAAAAGAATTTTATAAATAGATTTGTAGTATAAATTGACTTTTATCGATTTAATTGAAACAGCTCTAATATTTATAATTCAAGTTATCTGTCCTAAATGATAGTAGTTTAATAGTATAGTTAGGAGTGTGTACGGGACATGTTGAATACGTAGAATTGCGACCAGCGAGAAAACGTGTTGTAAATTTGAAATGTGAACAACTCTTAACTAACACTTTGTTTATATTTTGACCAATTGACTTTTACATTGTTTCCACTTCCAATATTCTAAACATTTGCTTACATTTGGTTAACCACTGTTTTTAGTCAGTTGCTTACTCTAGCTAGTTGTTGTTGGTGGCAAGTCAAACATATCGGTTTGACTACAAATATCGTTTACGTTGGGGTTTTTAATCATACCTTATTAAAAAAATAAACAAATCGCATAAACTAACACTTACTTTATATTAAATCCCACATAACTAAACAAAAGAAAAAGCAGAAAACGATTTTTTTTCCTTACACCACGCATTGATACAAACACTAAATTACATATTTTAAAATTTTAAACTATTATAGGTGAAGAGATTAGTCATGATCTGAAGCTTAAGTTAATGAAGACCTTCTAGTTGTGTCAGCGGGTTTTAGGTTTAGCTTTAGGATTAAACCGAAACCGGGTTGGTTTAAATCAATTAGATAGGTTGGTTAGTTTTCGGTTTAGGTTAGTTAACGGTATAACTAATCATCGAAACAGAGTATGCTCTGTATCATCGTCTTCTTCATTTTTCTTCTTTCTGTTTTCGAGTTGCAGAGGTGACGAGAGAGAGAAATAGAGAGAGAGAGTTCTCAAGTTTACAGA
>OVAX01000802.1:32960-63643 GCA_900406405.1 Lepidium africanum | reverse complement strand
TACGCTGTAATTTCTACACCCATTTGGTGTTTATATATCATGAGTTGACAAAAAAAAAAAACTACGTGACTGAAAACTCTAAACTATCATATTTTATTATAGTTCGAAAACATTATAATATACTTCAAAACATATCCTGACTATATCAATTATTCTTACTGCTCAAGAAACCGAAATTAAATTGGCCTTAGTATATTAGAAGCCTTTTTTTTGGTTTTAATGTTGGAAGTATATTAGAAGCAGAGGAGGGGTGCCTATGTGTAAAAAAAAAGGCATTTGTCTCGGACTCCCTCAAATAAATCTAATTTTTAGGGTTTTTAAATTTTTTCAAAAAATCATATATTATAATAAATTTTCTAGTTTATATTATAGAAACAATCAGTTTTTGATATTCGTAAATATTTTCCTTAAGAATTGGATTATTTTTAGCGAAAACTAAGTTGTATTCGAAATTATGTTGGATTTTAGTTCCAGTTATCTATGCGGAAAAAGTTTTTCAAATCTAAAATTGATTAAATCTTATTTACTATCAACTATATCACAAAAAATAGTTTAGTTAACATATATATATATATATATATATATATATAGAAAGCAAAAGAACATATATTATGAAAATTTTGTGAGAAAAATTTATTTAAGCATAAATAAAAATGTTTTATTGTCAGAAATATTTTTTATTTATATATTATTCTAAATTATATTATATTTATATTATAAAAAATTTGTATTATAAGTATTGTTTTATAGTTGTCTTAGACCTCTATAACTCTCGGCACAACACTGATTAGAAGCTTTCCGAAAAGGAAAATGTTTATTCTACTTCATGAATATATTTATCATTTTATTAATTATATAATTCATAACTGAAACCCGAATTTTTTATTGTGCATAATGACCACAATTTTTGGTAGGAAAGATTAACATTAATTTGAACTTTTCTGTGCTTGAAAATTTTAATATGAACATTTATAAAGTTAAAAGTTAGTAAAAATTGATATCTACCGTGAATAATCTGTTTTCTGAATTTATTTTGTATTAACTTTTGATGATTTAATGAGATCCTTGTGTATTTTTAATGTAACCACTACTTGACAAACCCAAATCTTTATGCCAAGTATCATATCTCATAAAATGGACATAAAGTAAAAAAATTATCATGAAACATGCAAAGTGATTGCGATATTAACTTAAGTTCCATTATTAAACTTTGGTATAATTTTCAATTAACTTTGATTTAGTCAAGTTAACTATTTTTGTCCCAAAAGTACAATAATTGTGTCATTTAACTCATTTAAGATGATAGTGATATAAAAATATTCACGGACGTTAATCACATCACTAGGATCACTACGCATGCCTAAATAAATACAATAATTACAAATCATAATTTTTTTTTTGTCAACTTTTGATTGGCCGGATCCATAATTTAAATTGCATCCCTAAAATCCTTTTATAAGAGTTAATATCAACTCGGTAATTACAAATCATAATTTAAAGTAAAGAAAATATATTTAAAAACTGTCCACTTCTGCGTAAATTTAATAAATTACATTCATTAAAAATAATTAAGAATTACATAAGAGTTTCATCTAACATCATAATATCATACAAACAAGACAAAAAAAACTGAAATATGAAATTATATAAATAACAATTAAAAATCCTAAGCACCTCTATACACTGAGAAATCTCCCTGGATAATCGATATAATATAAATATATTATACGAAATTAGTAAATAATATTTACAGATAATTTTCAGTGAAAATCTCTTCCTCCTTTCCTCAGAAGAGATGCATTAAGAAAAAACCAACGAAATTCATATAATCCGGTTTACGAGTCCGGTTTAAATCACATCAACAAGTCAGCGACCCACCCAACATCCGGAGCTTCACCCTGATCCGGATCCGGTTCAACCCGACCCATACAATTTTCCTTACTCAGCTTCTCAAATAGCTTCACTCGCAATCCACGACCCGACTCGACCCGTTCCATAGCTGGTTCTTCTTCTAAACCATTTTCCCAAATGTTCATATACCCGATTTCAGGTCGGGTTGGTGTAGTTGGTAGGCTCCGAAACCCAGGACCCAACACTGAACCACGTGGTGACCCGAATCCGGATCCGTATCCTCCGATTTGATTGTTATACGACGTCGGAAGAGATTTCACTTTATTCAGCTGTAAATTCCTAAACGACGCAACGACGTCGTTTCCAAATGAACGACTAAGCAAAGAAGACGATGTATCGGAATCGTCTCTAGGACTTACTGGCGGCGAATTAGACGACGGAGAAATCGAAAATTGAAACGCTCTACGAATCGGAGACAAACCGTCAAAAGAATCAACACGATCAGGACTTTGATTAGGCAAAACCCTAAGTTGATCCGACGAATGAGCGAAAAAACAAACACGACGGCGACAGTTACCACCGTCTTTACACGGCTGAGTTCGATAACGAGCAGGATGAAGCCAACATTCAAAAACACCATGAGAAAACTCACAAGCATCTCCTCTTTTACAACCACCTTTACGAAACTCAGGACAAGCAATTCCAGAATAATGAAACTTCCTCGGATCACGACGGCGAGCTTTTTCTCCGGGATGAGCGTACGGACACTCCGTCCAATCATGACTCCGGCCACGAACACATCGTCTGACTTTAAACTCATACATCCTAAAATGATCACATGAATAAGCATCAATTGGTGAATCCGGACCCGATAGATCCGGATCTGAATCCGGATCCGGTTCATTAGACGGAAGATAACGTCGTAACGCAGCCAAAGCTTCAATCATGCAATTTCCTCCGTCAGCATCAACCGCCGTTAGATCATCAGAAAGTGGCCATTGAGGAATATGAACCGTTGGATGAAAACCACGATGAGATTCTCCGATCATCATTTTGAGATAAAAGAGAGAACTAAAATCACATTCGTCTTCTCCGATGAGTTGGTTTTAATTTGTATACTAAATCTCCGGCAAAGCTTCTTTATAAACTGATGCTGAGTAGTGGGAAATACTTAAACCACGTTCTGGTTAAAATTTAACCATGGTTAATATAATATCTGCTTTTATTTAACCGTGGTGAGAAATAAGAGTTACATGACTGTGAGCTAATGGTTTATGAAACAACGGCTTGTGGTATTTTCCACGTGGTAAGATTGGTGACGTGGACGGTTTATAAATGGTTTATATGTGACAGTGCTGTGAGTGGTTTGGCTGTTATACTAAAATTGATATATTGTTTTTAACTTCCTCTTTTTGAGTTCCGAAGGCGGTGGAAGAAAACCATTAGATACGCTAATAAAACGACAAAACGGATAATTCTGCTTTAAATTAATTATTTTATTTTATTAAATGGAACTAATGGGAACACATAACTCATCATTGAATTGCTTTATTTTTTTGGTTTTGAAAAATAAAAATCTTAAACTAAAATTAAATCAATTATATTTTAGAATAAAACATAAACTAAAGTATGATGTAAAAATTTTTGTTTTTTAAAGTAATAGAATAAAAGCAATTATCAATAAACTCTCCGGATCAACAATTACTTTCGTTTTCTTGTTTTAAAAAACAAGAATCTTTACAAAATACTTTAATTTATTTTTTATTCTAAAATTTAAGTGATTTAATTTCAATATTTTACAAAAATATTTTTGCTTTCCAAAATAGAAAAACGAAAACAATTTCAATCAGACCTATAATCAT
Organism: Lepidium africanum; assembly: GCA_900406405.1. Taxonomy (NCBI): domain Eukaryota; kingdom Viridiplantae; phylum Streptophyta; class Magnoliopsida; order Brassicales; family Brassicaceae; genus Lepidium; species Lepidium africanum. The sequence goes on along the minus strand of OVAX01000802.1, from coordinate 59,930 downwards.
TTCTACTTTTAAAGAAAATCACTCTTCACCATTTATTTTTGTATTTGAAGTAAAATTAATTTATTTATTGTCTTGTCCCATCTACAAAATCCAATTCATACTTTAAATTATCCTCTAAACATATATATTTTCTCTTAGAGTTAGGTCTAAGTTATTAGGCTAAGATAACCACAAAGAAAATTTCTCCTCGAAATCTCGAATAATACTTCGCGAGACAATACAATTTCCAATAATCGAACTCAAATAAAAAATATTACAAAAATAAATATTAATCACTTGACCAACGATGTATTTCAAACCGATCCATAGTTTTACATATATTTTTCAAAAATCCAACCAATACTATGTAAGCAACACGATTCTTTATAATCAAAATCTGACAAATAAAACTTCGAAGGTGGATTTTTAATCTGTTTATCAAAGATGTTTTCTGAAGTAAAATTCATTGGATTATTAGCAAAATTGTATTTGTTTTTCTTATTGTATTTTACACCCATATATATATATATATATATATTAAATAAAATTAAAAGTTGAGGAAATAAAAGTGAGGGGAAGAAGAAGAGAATAAAAGGAAAGTGTCTGTGAAGAAGAAGACATGTTGGAACAAATTGGGAATTGTAACTTCAAAAAGAGATTAAAGAAGATAACTCTTCTTCTTATGCTTCTTTCCTAATTTTAGAAGCAATTCCACATCTCTTGTTTATCCTTTCTTCATCTTTTTTTTTTCTTTCTCTTTTTTCTTTTTTCTTATTCACGATATTATTGTTTTTTTACGTATCCTAATAACACAAAATTACATGTAATATTATTACATGCAAACAGAATCTTGTCGAAGAAACAAACAACATTGTCTTTATCGAAAAAAATCCTGTAAATGTTTACGGATGACATAACATCTTAATTTCTTTTGTATAAGAACGTATGTAAAAAAAAGGGTTAAGCTGAACGATCTAATTATTAACAAAGATTAAGTGGTGAACCCTACAAAACAAAAGTTTTATAATTACACCAAACATAATAATTCTATTTTTATAAATTATTTACCTTTTACGTAATGTTCGACTACGAATCGCATCAATACATAAAAATGAGTTGTTTAAACACAAAAAATATGGGGAAATTTTACCCAACACTAACTTCATCGTTATCACTAGCATTTATCTTCAATAACAATTTTGTTTCACCGTTATATTTTTTTTTATTCTCTTTTGTAATTATTGTCGTAACTCGTATATTAATAAGTAAAACAAGAAATACACTATTTTCTTAGAGGGACATTTGTAATTCTCAATTCATTAATTAATTTCAAGCCAAAGAATTTAAATTGTTATTTATCACTGGTTATTTCAGAGTTTGAGCTGAATTGAATTGAAACGTGAAAACACCATTGAAACTGAAAGTTGTTACAGAGATTGAGAAGAATTTTAAAATATTCTCTCATTGAAATGAATCTGAATCTAAAAGTCAGTTTAAGTAACAGAAAACAAATGGGAATGGTTTACAGATAACCGGAGGAATAATCGAGAAATCTAATCTATAACTAAACCGATATTAAAACGCTAATAGTTGATTCATCTATATTGAGTATCAAAGTTCTGTGGAATATAGAGTTTTATTGATATATATAAGCTGTCATTGTTTAAACAGACAAAGATAAGACTGCATTTTAGATGTTATTAAAATTTTAAAATCAAATATATATAAAAATTAGTCGTATTTGAGTCAAGATATTCTAGTTAATTATAAGAAAACGTATTTTAAACTTTGGAATATAAAGTTTAACCAAAAAAAAAAAAAAGACTTTGGAATATAGCTTTGAAAATTGAAGAAAGATAAAGTGGACCTCTAAATGAACAAATCCTTCAATACAACATCTCAGCCACAAGTTTTACTTTACTTTTTTGTTGTACAAAATATAAATTTTTTATTGCTCACATGAATTAGTGGTAACTTCCAAATTATATCTATAATATTTCGAATATCAATCATTCATATTATATTGATGATTGCATATTATTAATGAATGGACCCATTAGGTTATTCAAAGTCATAAAGAGAAAATATTCACGATCGCAGAGGTTTCTCTTCTTTTAATATATTAACTAGAATGGTACCCGTGAAGCCACAAGATTATATAGAATTTTGTGATATTATATAGTCGGTATTTTTATATTGGTAACTATTTGAGATTGCAAATGTGTTTATTGTTTGGCATCATCTTCGGTTTATCGTATAATAAACCATTTAATTTTATGCTTATGTTGGGAAATATTAAAAATTTGGTGGTATATATATAAATCATGCCTATTATTTGTTTGAAAATGTCTAAGATAAGACATCAAGGCGATTAATATAAAATAGAAGTAATAGACATTGTACACTGTAGAAAATATAATTTGGAATGGAAAACCTTTTATTTCGGATTAATATATGAAACGAAAAGGTTTAAACCAAAAGACAAAACCTCTAAATCAAAAGATATAATTTTTGTAGAAAAGCACCAGTAATAAATTTTATAACAATAATTTATGTTTAAAGTCGTGATTTGAAAATTCTAACAGATTTGTTTGATTGAAAAAAATAAATAGACGCGTTTATTAGTTGATCAAAATATAATACGCCTTATAACTATATACACATAATTGCCTTATTAGTATAAGTAAGTATATTTGTGTAACTATCTTTAATATGGTACACATGATTGGACCTTTAAAATTACAAACATTTACACTGCCCATTAAGTGAAACTTAGTCCCCAATAGACCTTGATATTGAACACGATTGAGCTAAATGGAGCGACCAAAAAATATCTTCACTACTCAAATTTTGACAACAAAAAATTGGTCGTAACTCACCATCCTAAACTGTACTATGCACGATCGATGAAGAATCAGCATGTTTACAACTTTTATTATTATTCTGATAATTGTATTTTTCAAATAGTTACATATAAATTATGCATGTTTGAACAAATATTTTTCTTTAGTCTTATGTTTTTGCATAAAACTGATTTTGTTGGACAATATTTTTTCGTTTGGCTTGAATAAGTCGTAGCATTGTGTTTAATTTAAAATCTATACTTGCTTATTTCCTGTAATTATAGATTTTTAAATAATAATTATGTTATTATTTTATTAGTATTACAATAATTTAAATACTCTTGTCACTTTTTTAAAAATCGAGAAATGGAAAGTTAATTATATACTTGTTACAATTTTTCTAAATATAAATTATTTTTATTTTTCTTTTGTATTTAGTCGATACATGGTATTAGGAATTATAAAAAGTACAAACAAAAAAAAAAGTTGAAAATGATTTGGTTTTATTTATAGTGGTGGGCTCTGTTGAAGATTAATATAATAATCAATTACTTAATAAGCTCATAAACTTTAGTATTATTGGCTGATCTAGAGAAATTATGTAAGCCAACAATTCTATTCTGGGAAGAAGATTTTGAGAAAAAAATAATTGAGAAATCAATTTCGCGTGTTTAAAATCACCAACACATCAGTTTTTTTTCTCTCTAAGAAATTGCCCAAAACAAAAAAAATTGATTACACGGCCTACAATTAACATAATACAAAAATTATCCAAAAACATAATCAAAGACCAAAACTAATTTATTACGGTAATCTCGAGTGAGATGAATCGTGGAAAGAAAAAAAACAAAACAAAATATATCACGATTTCGCCGACAAATCATGAATAACAAACTAATTGAAACCCTTCCTACCAAAAAGAAAAACTAATCGAAACCCTAACTAGCTAAAGAAAAACTCGCGATCGAGGTTGTTAACTAATCTAGGGCCAGCTTGAAGTTTTTTACTACAAATCTACTCCTTGAAACCGATTATCTCCGTAAGTACTCAAGTAATTTTCGACTTTATTGTTTTCCTCTTTCAAAGTTCTTAAAGTAAAAGTTCAGATTCGTAAATAATTTTCGTGTTCGTTTTTGTTCTTCCAATATTGTTCGATCGAGGAGTTTGAAGGAAGTGATGAAGCACCTAGCTGATACAGAGATGGGTATATTTCACTGAACTAAGACGTGAAAATAGGTAAAAATCTCACATTCAAGCTATTCAATTTTTAGTTGTTAGAACAATCATTTGACTATTTACAAATCTATTCCCATGTTTCAAGCTTTCAACTTTTGTATCTCAATGCCCTTTATCAAAAAAAAAAAAACTTTTGTATCTCTACCACTGTATGTCATCAATTAGTATTTCTCTCAACGTATCTTCTGTAAATGATTGATTTGTAAACACACTTATGTGTTCTTCTTTACTATGTCAGGAATTATGACCTCGGATTGGAAGCTTCTAGTCATTTAAGTAGTATCAAAGCTCAAGGAAACAAAGTATTGAATACTTATCATATACTGCAAGGCAAGATCTGGTTTTTTTGTTTTAAATAATCTGTGTCTATATACATAGCACAACTTTTGGAAACATTTCATATGTTTTAGTAAACAAGAAAATTTTGCTGTACTATATTATGAGTTCAAATCGACTAAATTCAAAGTTTTGATAATGAAACCAATCTAATATTAGTTTTCTTATGCCCTGCTATGTCTATCGAGGTACTATGAATATTAGTACACTTGATTCACTGTTTCTACACATGTTTTGGAGGTCTTTGGGATAATTGTCAAACTTTTCGTAGTGTTACAATCTGTAATGAATTAAATTTTAATAATCCTTCTGACTTTTTCAATTTAGTTGTTGCTTTAAATAGATGGTTTATACATTGATATGCTCTCATTCTGATATGTTCTTGCTAGCAGTATAAGCATATATAGCTTCAGCACAGAAAGTAGTATTAGTCTTTGCATCGACATGCTCCAAAAGAAAAAGGTTAGATTTCTTATCCTAATTTAAAATAATTACTGTGTGAAAACTAAAAAATGTAGCTTATAAACATTTCATTGTCTGATTATAAATGGATTAAACACACAGAAAGTAGAAACCATTGACTTTAAAGACTATATTATAACAATACGTAATATATATATATATATATATATATTTAACTCCACAAACTCAACTTTAAAACTTAGACTATAAATTCAACATTTGAATAAAAATTTAATATTTGTAACAGATTACAAATATCTAACACTAAAGATGATCGTTATTTTGCTTGTACAATATATAGGTGTAAAGGTAGAAACAAAAGACTGATTGTACACCAACAGTAGGAAAATTTTGATTCTCATACATCAACAAACTTCATGTAAGTTTTCTAAATTTCAGAGTATATATAATTATATATTACAATGCTTATAAATGAATATACCAAAGAAATAGCAATTATAAATGTTCAAATAGAATAAATGAATATAACTCACAAGTAGAATAGAATATTCATTTACAATCATAGAACAGGATATTCATTTACATAAGAATATTATAGAACAGATTATCCACTTACAATAATTATAAATGAATATAACTCACAAGTAAAATAAACCAAAGAAATAGAAACTTGAAATTTTAAAATGTAGTTAGAAACAACATGAAAAGATATAAAGATATAATATAAAAAACAATAAAAACATATTCAAGTAAACTATCTTATCATTTAAACACGAACATTTCTCTTTCACTTTAGCACACTTCTCTTGTTTGATATTTGCAGGCTGAAATTTAAATTTATGAACCTCCAAATTTCCGCTTACTTTTTTCTTTATATTTTTTGTGATAGCTTTAGCACATACACCCTCGTTCTTTCTCTCGGCATCCTTCATGTCTCCTTCAAACTCTTTTTTAAGGAAACTCAGGGTCTTGTTGCACTGATTTTGCTGGTAGATAACTGGTCTTCTAAGTCAGCCACATTAGTTTGCTTGTGCTTCGATGAAGGAGTACTTGAGTTAGACATTGAACCATCAGAGCATCACAACTGCTAGTTTGCATTAAAACATTCTGCATCGAAATAATTAAACAGAAAAAAATTAAGCATGACACAATAGTATACATAAAACAAAAAACAAACCAAACTCGATTTAATAGAAGAAAATAACCTGATCACCACCACTCAAGGGAGAGATCAGACACTTCACTCTGCATTTGCTCAACCAAATTATTGCCTGACATACACCCTCATTCTTTCTCTGGGCATCCTTCATGTTCCTTCAAACTATTTCTTAAGTAGAATTAGGGTCTTGTTGTATTGATTTTCTTAAATCTGTTTATACTTACAGATTCATCACCCAGAATCATCTCTAATGATTCTTCGGCTTTTAGGTTGTGTTGTCTCCAGGAGTGAAGAATCTTGGCTCTCACAGTCCAAGATGTTTTCCAGGGTTTCAGTGACTTGAACATAGCGAATTCAAATCCCGCAACCGAAAGTATGGATATGTTTTTCTCTGAGCAAATGGTAATCATGTCTCCCATTTTTGCAAAATGAAATGTGGTGTAAGGATTTCTAGTTAGTAATTAAAAGGTATATATGAGGTTAAGTGGATGACTAAGCATCAATTATTATCCATTATCTGTGTGGTGGATAAGTGAACGTGGGGGAGTGGGGTTAATTTTAATTTTAAATATGTTTTACATGAACTGCATTATATTTGGAATAATAATGTTGACAATTATTTTTCTGTCTATTTAATCTTATTGTAACAAAGAATATCATACACAGTAGAATACGGTTTCTGAATAAATTAGTATGATATGTTGTCAGGAATTGTTCAGTGTAAGTAATCCTAATGTAATACATAGTATAATAATCAGAAACTGCATTCAATCAATAATCATGTGTTTGCATTCAATCAATAATCATGTGTTTGCTATTAGGATATCGCAATGTGACTTTGGAAATTTTCATTCTGTTTTATAGGAGCATAAGATCTACATCTTCGTGACGGGCAAGAACAATATTGATAGGAGAAGATAAATATTCGACATGAATATATTGTTGGACTTGATATGTATAAAATTGTTGGTTTTTTTTATTTTGCTTTACGGACAATTAAAATAAAATGTCACGTTGAGGGTGATTTACTAAAAAACAAATTGTTAGGGTTTTTGTTAATTGTCTCTAATTAGAAGGTGTTTAGAAAAATATGACATCCTCTTTAATAGAAGTAGATTTACTAAACACATAAATGCTCTTACTTTATTACTATTTTTTTTTTAATCCAGACTAATAATAATAATATTGGTTCATATATAAATCCATAGTTGTTTAAAACCAGAAACCATTGTATATGTATGCCCATAGTTGATAAATACATGGTATCTTAAGCCAAAAATAGTTTTTAGACTTAAATATGATTTATTAATTACTTAGTTTTCTGCAAACGGTTTGTATGAATGCAAAATATGGTCCAATCATTAGTAATAGAATATTTTCGAATTCAATTGGCTAAATTATGTAGCATTCCAATTATTATTTCTTTATGTAGTATTTGGCTTGAAAACAACTCATCATCTCCTATCTCATTCTGTTTAAAACAATATGTTGATGAATAATTCAGTATGTAACAAGGATAATAATAACGAATCCGACTTAATTTAGCACAAATATATGAGTAAGAAAATTTATAAGATATTTTCGTATTATATATACCAAAAAACATGTGGCTCAATTGGTTTGTTGCTGAGCGAACTCTCTAGTTAGAAAATTTTGATTATGTATCATGTTTTGTCGATCTAATGATTGTTTACAAAAAACAAAAGATTTACATTTATAGAACTGAAATTTTTGATACTTGATTAATAGAGATTTAGTATCATCTAAATAAAGTTTGTTAAGTTATATTAAAAATTAATAATATTAGTTAAACCATATTAACAAGTTTGTTTTCTTTTAAAAATATTATGAGGTGTCTTTATATTTTCATACTTAGAAGTAAACATTTATCCCGGAATAATTTCCGATCAAGTTTATATATTTGAAAAAATAATTAAATGGAAAATAATTAATTTATAGCCTAAATCTACTAATTAAAATTTCAAAAAATAAGTACATGAAGATTATGCAAATACTTTATAGAATTAAAATTTAATATGAAAGGTCGTGAAATGAACTACTTGATCAAAAGTAGTTTTGGATATCTATATACATGCAACTGCAGTCATATAGTGAATATGGAAGGACTCACGTTCTATGCATGACACATACATTTATTCAAAATTTTAATATCCTTACGATTCCTTTTATACCATTTTATTTACACATTTCACCATCATGACTACTATGTGATCCCTTTTTTCTTTCTTTTGGTCTTATAAAATTTTTGATTATATTTTGTTAATTACACATAAAGTAACCACCATGAAAATAAAGAGAATATGAGGTTATAAACGAGACTATTATGAAAGTAAGACAAAATTTTATATTGTATAATATAAAGCTTCGTCTTTTAAAGGCAATTGAATGATTCTCGTGTTTGATTTGACTTCACTTTCGTTAACCAAAAATTTAGTTGATCTTTTCAGACACAATATAATCATCTATTTGACTGAATCTTAATTATGTGATAATAGTATATACATTTTGTAATATATTAATGAGTTATTTATAACCGTCATCTATAATCTTACATTTTATTTTCAAAAAATACAAATGAATCATGAGAAGTTACAAATAATATAATAAATTTTATATTTAAAAAATAATTACGATTATATATAAGTAGATTTAAACTTTTTATCGCAGATGCTTATTTTAATATATTTATTCATTGTAATTTTAAAAAGGCGATAGTAGTAATATATAACAAGCTATATTGTATATTTTAAAATTTCAGAATAAAAAATCAAGTTAAAAAATTGTGTAAGAGGTAAAAAAACCCCTATATCACAATATAAAGATAGATCTCTGATCTCTGCAATTAATTATCAAAGTATCTTTCAAACTATTATCAACAACTTTTTATCAAAAAAAAAAATATTACAACTACAATATAGTAGTGAATTTCTCCAGACCAACAAAAAAAAAATAGTACTGAATTTCTCTTACAAATATCGAATCTAATTTTTTAAAAAGTCATAAAATCCATTAAGAATACTTATATAGAAGCATATGTGTCAGATATTTGGTAGACATTATTATTGTGTATAATGAGAAAGTTTGCAGAAGCAGGTTTTAATAAAGGAGATGAAACGAACATGTCCAAAGAAGGCAAACTAATCACGTGATCTGTCACCAAGTCACGTGACAATCTGTCTTCATTCATGCCACGTGTCTTAACCTCTTACCACGTGTCCTTTTCTTTTAGCTAAAAGAGAATCCCGACAAAACTCTAATAAATTGTACGAAAAAGTACACGTGGTACAATCTTTTTGGTCTTTGACTCATGACGTGTCATTGTCTTTATTATGACATTACAAAGCCTCTGTGGTAAGACTTAAGACTTAACTTTCATTATGATTATGACACGTGGCTTAATTTTACTGATTTATTTTGTTCAACTACGAGACCACTTCTTTTGATTTTGTTGTTATCCGATCCGATTTTCCGGGTTAACCCGACGCAGTCGGAGTCGGATAATAACTTTTTTTTAAACTAAATAACCTTTTTAAGGTCCTTAATTACAAGTCCACTATTTTTTTTTTGTAAACTAGGAGGATTCCAGACGGAGACCCGACTATCGTTTGGGCGGAGCCTCAACCACTCGTACGTCTTCCTTAGGACCGGAGAAGATCAATGTGAATGTCCTTGGCCAAACGATTCGAACTCAGCATTTATACTTGGAAGATTTACCGCTGGACCAAAGCCGCTTGGTTTACAAGTACACAATTGAAAAAACCAATTGTATATTATTTTCATCTAACGACCAGTTAATGCCGTTAAATTTTACTTTATCTAAGTAAATAATATTTATCATGTAATTAGTTTAACAATATGTTGTTAAATAAAACATATAAAATGTGTATTATTTTCATCTTGTGAGAAGATTACAGAAGCAGATAATGTTATTTAAGACAATATAAATTTTACAGATCGGTTTAGTTAGAAAATTCTTTTAATCTGCTCTTAAATTGATTTCTTTTCCCTTCTGTACGTTATTTTATTTTATTTTTCTCCATAGTACATAGATAAAATTCAGAGATAACAATGGAAGTAGTACTATCGCTTAAAGTTTCAGTAAAAAGTTTCAGATATTTTATAGATCGATATGCTTTGGCATAACCTTAAAGTATACGTGAAGTATAAAAACTTTAAATATATGAATAAATAATATCTATTCACCAATAGAATAAAAATAATTCAAAGACAAAATTGGAGTAAAGACAAAAGAGTTACTTTTTGATAGAGTGATTGGTAAATAATATTTTGTCTGAAATATTGTTCGATATTTGGTTACTGTCACCATTTCTTGGGATTTTGCAAAGATTGTATAGAGGACTTTTGGTTATGAATTTTATAATCAATAATGTAAGTAGAATAGATTTATATGAATGGTTACATTTCTAACTTTATTATCATAGAAAATAGTAGATGTTGGACACGAATACATAACTTTATTGTCTCTTACAATAAATACAGAAATAGACAAGAAACATAATTGGTAAATTGGAGAGGCCATGTTAGCCGTTGGATGTCGCATTCTTATGAAACGTTGTTGCCAAGTTTCTATTCTTTCACTCTATAATATGCAGTTATGATATTATGTGAGCAATGTTGATAATGATACTTGTTTTTTTGGTTTGAAACATAATTTAGCAAAATAAACACAATCTAAAAGGAATAAGTTTGGTAACGTGGTTAATTTTTACGTCTGCAACATTTCCGACTGCATGCAATCATGTAACTCTAAAACTAATGAGTTTCTAACTTAATTGAAAATCAATTGGTAATGTGTAAAATAATCGAATAAATCCTTTTATATTATTTGAAATTTTTCTATTTTTCCACATGATGTGAGATATTTATATACATTCTCTCCTCATGTCTATGGTTGGACTTTTTTTAATTGTCAATACTGGGCCACAACTGGCCGGCCTATTAGCCAAGTTCCTACATAATATAGATGGTGGGACTCGATTCCGGGATTTACAAGTACGTCTGCCTTTAGTAGACTTACCGTCTGCCACTAGATTAAAGACCACTTGCGGTTGGACATTTAAAACGTAAAACAAGGAACGAAGATACACGAGTGATCCTAAATCGGATTAAACGTGGGTTTTGAATATTCTAATTCAAAAACAATTAGTAATAACTGAAGTGTTTAAAATATATTTAGTGTATCGGATTTTATCGATTAAAAAAAAATTCCGGACTAATGATAAAATCGAAATATATACAGAGACAGAGTTTCTTTTTGGTTATTTCATTAAATTGGGCCGAGAGCATGTTTTCTTAATTCCAATAAGATAGTATGATATATAAATATGGGCTTCTTTACTTGTTGTAGGCCCATCCTATAAATCTTCTTAAGTAGGTAGCCCAATCAATATTTGGCGGAAAACCCTTTGTCACCAAAAAACAGTAAGACAAATGTCAACTCCAGCTTCACTTTCTCGAGTGCTAGGGGTATTGAGGTATATGTTCTTTTATTCATTTGCTTATTGAGATCAATTCAAATGATTACTGAGGTTATGATGATGCTTGTGTTGGTTGAATAGAAACCTGTCCTTGAATCTCATCCTTGCTTGTGAATTTATATTTGAAAATTTGCTCACAATCCTTGAATTGCACTACAAGCAAATATTGATTCGTAGATAATGAGTTTGGCATTTTCTTAAATGAGATACGTGCGTATATGTTGTTATCTTTTGCCTAACTGTGATGTGTTTGTTATGTGTTGTTATATAGGTTGGAGATTCTGATCAGAATCTTGCAGAAGAAAGCAGATCAAAGATTAAAGGAACCAAGATTTGTATAGCGAATCGGTCATTCGATAACCCGGAAAAGCAAGCATGGTCTCTTCCTGCTCACACTCGTAATGTTGCAATGCCCGATACACGAACCTTGTACACAGTGCTACGATAGCCTCACGTTGACAAGAAGTCGAGGGAACAGTTTGAGATGCGGTTTAAGAAACGGTTTCTTGTCATCAAAGCTGAGAGTCATGAGTTGAGGAAGAAACTGCTTTGGTTAAAACGCTACCGCATACTTGGAGCTCAGTATGAACTCCAGTTCCATTGCAACACCCGTTTCGACATGACTCCCATCAATGCCTCCACCAAAGCTCAATGAGATTGCTATAACATGTCATATTTTAACAAATTACAGGAGACAACAAGAACTCAGCCTTGCATCAGATATACTGTAGCTCTTTTCTTGCTCTAGTAAACATGTGTTTTTGTTGTTTTGGAAAAGATTTTCGAAGACATTTCTTCAGTTGAGTTTCAATGGCAAAATGCTTTCAATTTATGCCCATTTAATATTTACTCCTAGTGATTTGAGACAGAAAGTATATGATTCTGAACCAGAGCCAGGTTTATTAGCCACAATCGAAATCATAAACGAGAGAGCCAAAACGGCTGCAGAGGAGGGAACATTGTTGATACTAAATTATCACTAGTGATTTCCATAGTAGTCAAGTCATTATTACATTATGATCTCCTTACAGTTTGGAATACTAGTTGTTATTAGACTTTATCATTTAATCTTATTTGTGAAGTGAAAACATTTTTCTATGTGAAGCAACACTGTCACCTTTCCACTTTGTTGTTCTTTGTGAAAACTTTTCTCTCCTCATGTTTGGTGTTACATGAGAAGTAAGAAATTCTGTTTATAAAACGAATCAAACATATAAGATAAATAGAAATTTCAATATTATGATGTAATCTGTCATTGTTTCGAAGTAATTTATAAGTTTTGAAGTGTTTTCTTTACACATTATCGACGTAGACTGCATGTTTTCTTGATTCCAATAGGATTATAATTACTGTATCTGATAAATAAAAAAATGGGCTTGTTTCCTTGTTGTAGGCTCATCTTGTATATCTTCTTAAGCAGGTAGCCCAATCCATATTTTGTGTTCCACTCTGAATTGAAAACAATTTTATACGTCGTGAAGCCACACACAGTGGCCAGTCCATTGCTCTCTTTTGGCATTATATATGAGGATTAAGAAGAAAAAAAAAAGGTATTTTGAATTAATTAAACATGTAATATAAATAGAAAATTGAATATTATAATGTAATATGTACTGTTTAATTATCTTTGCGATATAAATATTTATTTACTCGCTGAGTTGCTATCAATTTAGTGGTTAGGATAATCCAGCTAATGGTTCGATGCCTAACCGATACTTTATGGTAGCTTACAAAAAAAATTTTAGAGGTAGAGTTTAGGTAATTGATCGGATCTTATCGATCCAATGTTGACAACAAAAATATTTATTTACTCTGTAAATACTAAATAGTAAACATTGTTACATAGAATCTTATAAGTTTCGTTAACACCAGAAGCTCCAATACAAAAGAATATCAGACAAAACATGTGAAAACAGAAATTGCAGTTCGTACTACGATAGTCTGTGACTTTTTACTTAGATATTTTTGTGTTGAACGAAGTATTAAATTACAAATTTCGAGGCAATCATTAAAAAGTGTAGAAGACGCGGTGATGACACAGCGACAGACAATGGTGACGAGGATCGAAGAATTACTATATGACCTTTTTACTATTTTATATATAAACTAAAACACCAGACCTAACTTGGTGTGTGATGGTTCGCTACTCATTAGTTAATTCATAAGTAGTTAACAATTCAAACTTTTCTTGCTGGCTTCCTCTAGCTATATCGTCAAACCCTATACTATATATCTTATATAATACCATAAGTGTAACATTCAAGCTTTTCATAATCACTTTGTTGAAACGAATATTTCTCTAAATGAACACAAAAGTTTAGAAGCCAGGACTATACAATGTAAATACATATATTTTATATTACATAGAATAATATAATAATGTACACGCAATAGTGAAGCATTAACTTGAAGTATCAGCATATAAAGTCTCATTAATTCATATTATAATATAATCTTTCACGTAATTTTTGATTAAATAAAACGCAAACGCAGATTGGTGGACGTTGAAAGCAGTGCGGTGTGTTTGTCCTCTGCGTAAGGCAAAGAGGTCACGAGCTCATTGTAATTTTAAAGGTCAACCTAACTTTATCTCATCTTTTTTTTTTCTGACGTTTGCCAATTCAGTTAGGTCTCTTCACAGTGTGTTTCTGTGTTTTGTATTTGTTTTGGTCCAATAGATTTTTCTTGCGGGTCCAATCTAGCTGAATGACACATGACAAAACAGCAGAGAAAAAAAAACGTGAAAGAAATATAAGTTTTTTTTTGTGCGTTATAATTCTATTTTTTCTTATCCACAAGTTCTGATATTCACGATCGCAGGTTCCCTTAAATATATTAGTATGATCTAAAACCTGTAACCTTTTTCTAAAACATATAATTAGACAAACATAACTATTTTTTTGTCAATTAAATGGACAACGCCCGATCTATATCTTACGGCCTATCTAATCATTAACTAGATCATCATAACCACTACACTAAAAACAACTCAGCAACATAATTATTTAGAATCGAATGTTAAATATCAATATCTTCACAGACTTTTTTTTTGGTGGAAGAGACATTTTCTCTATAATTTCAATTTTATAAGCTAAATAGTAGATATAAATATAGCAAACAAAAATGTGTGTTAACAATAATTTTTTGTTATATAGTTAAGAGAAATTATTATAATTAAATATAATAATTTGAGCTTATAAATATGAATATAAATATATCAAATAAAATTGTGTGTTAACAATTATTTTTTGTTATATGGTTTTAGAGGAATTATTAAAATTATCAAATAAAATAAAAATATTGGTATGAGAAATGTGATACTTCACGCGTTGCAGATGAAGACAAATTACTACGGACGGTGGAGTATCGCCGCCGCAATATAGCAAGAACTTCACAAAATCCATTACTTTGAAAATAATTCGATATTTCACAAAATAATTTTATTGTAACTAATAAATATATATCACAAGCATTTTCTAAAAAATTTTAATAACGTAAATGAAAAGTATATTCAATCCACACAATTTGAGTGTTGATAAAAAATGTATGTCCAAACAAAGTCATCTAATTATTTATAACATATAAAAATCATTCAAGATATGTGGTTCAATACATTCAAAATATGAGTAGATGCTGAGTCAGAGATGTATCAAAAATTCATAGCTAATGGAGATAATAATATACACGTCACGCTGACTTGTTTTTCTCTTCCCAACTTGTAAATTTCTTAAATTATTTTATCAAAAGAATAACATTAAATATCACAAAAACAAAAAAGCTACAGCTGTTCTTCTCAAATCCCAGATTTTTAAATTTTATTTTTGCTCCTAAGGACTCCTTTATTCCATTATTTCACAATTCAGGACTCTTTAGATTTTCCTTTACTTAGATTTTTGTTTGTCTCATTATTTTAAATTATCTTCAACTACTTTTTTAGAATCTACAGATACGTTTGACCATTCTATAAACACAATGTGATATATACTAATATAGAAAAAATAAATCCAAAATTAGAGAATTTCTCATTCCAAATAGATAAATATCTCTTTTAGATAAAATGTAACAGTAATATCTTTGACAAAATAGTCAAAGTAATAAAAATTAAAATTCGCGTCAAAAGATAAATTTTAAAAATAAATTAATATTTGAGATAAGATAGCTTTAAGAAAGACTCACAATACCGCGCGTGTAAAACACATTGTGAAATTAAACTTCACGTGAGTTACACGTGCCTTAAAAGGCGCGTGAGTTTTGGTGTAACAGAAGATACGGAGATAGTTTGTTGATTAATTTCAGTTTGAGGACAAAACATAAGTTGAGTTTGAGATCTAAGGACTTACACTGTCTCCAAATCTCTAGGAAGGACTTTTTGATTTGGATCAATATAAATACCTTCTTCATTCTCTGCTTTCTTCACCAATTTCTTCAGAACAATTCACATACAATTTCTCGTTTTTTTTTGTTTTCATCAAAAGATTATTATTTTCGAGTCAATTTCATATCTATCAAGATGACTATCCTTGTCGAAAATGTCTTCTCTGGTAACGTTTCATTGCTTAATTAGCTAATTTTGATTAGTGCAATATCTAAAATCTATGGTTAGATTTACACAAGGATCATAAACATATACAACTCCTGATTATATCGAAAAAACGGATTTTTTCGCATGAAACAGACTGATTTCTTCTAGTATTTGTAACGTTTCGGAATCTGGTTATGATCAAATTTTTGTATGAATATAGACAATTAATGGTGCATGAGGACATGAAGACTAAAGGTGTAATTCTATTGAAATTAATTTTTGTGGTGATGATTAATTATAGATTTAAGAGTGGAGGAAAAGAAAGTGATAGAGAATGAATTGGTGCTTGATGGAGGTTTTGTGGTTCCACAATCTAAAGAAATCGTCGATGGATTTGATGCTCCTGATATCAATTTCTTGGGCCATTCTTTCAGGTTTGTTTTATTTATATATTTTGTCCTCATTATATATAAATTGATGAATTGATCCACATTTAACATGTGTTATTAATAAGATGTTTTGTTTTGTTTTTTTAGGGATTATGAGAATGGTTTAAGCGAGAGACAACAAGGTGTTGAGGAATTCTACAGGATGCAACATATTAACCAGACTTATGACTTTGTAAGCCAAACAAATCTTTTTTAAAAAAGTTGTCTTTATTAGTCTATATAGGCGTGGTCCAATAGTAGTACTAAAATTTGGAGAATAGTAATGTGTTATTCTGAGTTTGAATGTCGTTGAATTGGTTTTGGAAAAGTTTCTGGCTAGTCCGAAACACCTAGTGCTTATCATATTTTCATTGAACTAGATTACTCGAGTTGTTTTCATTAGGCTAATTAACAAAGATTGAAGTGCATAATTAAATGAAATTGAAAATTTTGGCAGGTGAAGGAAATGAGAGAAGAGTATGGGAAACTAAACAAAATGGAAATGAGTATATGGGAATGTTGTGAGCTATTGAACAATGTGGTGGATGATAGTGATCCTGATCTTGATGAGCCTCAAATCCAACACCTTCTTCAAACTGCGGAAGCTATTCGCAGAGATTATCCTGATGAAGATTGGCTCCATCTCACTGCCTTAATTCATGGTAACTTGTCTTATTACATCCTCACTATTACAACACTTTTCAAGTTGATGATTAGGACAGAAAAATTGATTTGTTACGTTGAATATTGACCGGTCAACAATAGAAAGTTAATATAGCTTCTTATGCTGGTTATATTACTATTGAATATTAGGGGGTTGAATATCCAGAAATTTTTAATATCGGTAATCCGCTTTATTTTAATCATGATCTGTTTTGATTCGAGAATTTTCGGATAGTCAAATATTCTGTTATCTATTTTTTTTGGCTAGAGTAGATATACAAGATTTGTTTTTTTTAATTAATTTTTTTTTGTAAATAAATATTGGATTTTAAATTACTATTATTATTTCAGATCTTGGAAAAGTTCTCCTTCTGCCGGAATTCGGTGGTCTTCCTCAGTGGGCTGTTGTTGGTGATACATTTCCAGTTGGATGCAGCTTCGACTCGGCCAATATTCACCACAAGGTAAAAAATATACAATACTTTTATTATTGGGTTGTATAATTAGAATTTTTATATATTTAGCATAACTCTTAATATATTTACAATTGTTAATTCTTGCAGTATTTCAAAGGGAATAACGACAACAATAATCCAAAGTACAATACAAAAAATGGAGTTTATAATGAAGGATGTGGATTGGACAATGTTCTCATGTCATGGGGTCATGACGATTACATGTATTTGGTAAGAATATTATAAGTATTTTCTTCTTATTATTATTAATTATAAATAACCTTATATATACACTAAAAAGCAATGAAAAATATTCTAATTTGAGTTAATGTCATTATATGAATAGGTGGCAAAAGAGAATGGCACGACTCTTCCTCACGCTGGTCTCTTCATTATTCGTTACCATTCCTTTTATCGTAAGTTTTCGGTATTTTATGCATATTTACTTTCATTATATGGTTTTAGTAAATTAAATATAAATATTATAATATTTGTATAATTGTAATTAACATTGAAATAAATAATAATGCAGCATTGCACAAAGCTGGAGCTTACACACACTTGATGAATAATGAGGACAAAGATGATCTCAAATGGCTCCATGTCTTCAAGTAAGACTTTTAAATTTCTTCATTCATATAATTATATTTAGTTCATTTTAAAGTACGTTATTCTAATGAATAAAATCTGTAATTGCAGTAAATATGATTTATACAGTAAGAGCAAAGTTCATGTAGATGTTGAACAAGTGAAACCTTACTACATTTCTCTCATCAATAAGGTAAAAAAATGCTCATTATATATAAAAAATATGATATGATTTTATAAGATGATATGCAATATTTACATTTTTCTTTTAATTTGCAGTATTTTCCGACGAAATTAAGATGGTGAGAGGTAAAAGAAGAGAGGTCATTGAGTAACTAAGGCTTACTTGGAGCAGAAGATCCAAGGTTGAGGAGTTTCTATTGTATACAACGGAATTTGATTCTATCTAATAATAAAAAAAGTTGGGGTGTTGATTCTTATTTTATTTTCCCATCATTTAAGAATTATGTTGTATGGTTTAAGTATATTAATAAAAATAATTAATTTTTCTCAAATTTCCATAGTTCTTAACTTTTCATTATTTATCAATTTACATTCTTATGAATTAAATTGGAAGCTAATGATAGTGGAAAATGTCTAGCTTTGACAACTTGGAGTTCAATTTGTTGATAGTGACTTTATGCAATTGGTACAAGTTATTGATGACCCAACCAAAGGGCTAATTACTGCAAAACGTACAAAAGAGATCTTTTAAGGATCCAAACAGGGCTTCTCTTTTAGGATCCAAAAACTAGACAACCTTGTAATTATTCTTTACTTTTTATCATTCTTCTCTTGATAATAGTTGGATTCCAAATTGGTTGATTCCAATGTTAGATATTAATGGAGAAACTAACAATAAACAATTATTAATGAAAAGATAAATCTATTTGTTATGTAGCTAATGTATTCTCGATTTTAACTAGTTTTTTTTGCTATGAGATTCAGTGCTCTCGAATTCGATGGCTGCTATGTTCATCCTCCTCTATTTTTGATCCCAAAGATTCTGAACGGGATCTCAATAAATCACTTTTTGTTTTACATCTTCTTCGTGCCATGAAATATTTGATTCAGTTAGGTCTCTTAATCTTGTCTTACATTCTTAGATCGAGTTTCCATATTCTCCTTGTTGCCAACTGTTTGAACATCAAGATTTAGGCTTGTTCTTGCTTGATTTGATTTGGGCTCATTTATTTTGAATTTGAGCTTTCTGGGTGGACTTAGTTACGGGTCTTGAGCTCGTTCAGACCCACCACTAATACTAGATAATTGGTACTTATAATTTCTTTTTTAAAGAAAAACTTATATTATCCTCTCTTGGAAGCATCTTTTGATAATAATACAAGAACTTAATGAAACGAAAATACAAAACAAAATTTAGTAGGCTTTGTCCATAAGTTGTATAGTATGTTGGCTTTGCTTGTCTCCACAATACAACCATTCATCACCATTTAACCAACATGAAATGAGCTTTCTCCATATGGAATATTATGTCAAAATCACACTACATTACAAAAAGTTATACAATCAAAAAGATGAAACACACACAAATAAGACTATGTATTCCATTCAGACTGTACTATGAAACCAAGACAACTTACCACATATTTAAAATGCTTGTCCATTGTCTCGACCAGTAGATGTATAAACTCTAGAATAGCCAGCTCATTCAATAACAAGAATCAACAAGCAAACAATTCCAAAACTGATGAAAGCAACAAAAAGAAAGATAAAATTAAGTTATAAGACCTTTAGTGTCTGACAAAGATACACGATTATTCACATGATAATCTACACGTCAATTATAAACACTATTCTATGTTGTTCCTCCACAATATACTTGAAAGAATCCAAAATTCAGATAACCTAAGAATCCAAAATTCACACTGATCAAAGACCAATCCCGTTAGAGTTGGGCTTTATGTCTCTTTAGGCCCATCTGACTTTGCAAGACCAACTCAACCTTGGGCCAATTTGGCACTAGAAAGAAGAATGGCCCACGACTTGTCTCGCCTTATCAGAATACCACCCCTATTGGAGGGCACCTTGGTCGAAGACCATTTCGACAGGAGATCACCTCGGTGTAACAAGTTAGCTCGGTGAAAGTCCACATTAGTTAGCCAGCAATGTATTATTGCGTTGCAGAGTAGTTCACCTACTTAGTGAACTTGCTTATCCGCTCAACAAGCATTTGATATTGTAGGTAAGCAGTTCAACTACCCAGTAACTCGACGCTATGATAACGAAGCTATAAACCAAAATCTGTCGAAGATCAAAAGACCACACCAAAGGATATAAAAGAAGACCATTGGATCGCCGAACTGGTCATATGCTCATCATTCTCTCTAAGAACTATAAGCTTTGTATCACTTTGTCTCTTTAATCGAGCTTCTAAATCCTCTTTGTAACGCATAAACTCCTTTAATCATAAAACCATTATGCTAATCTCACCATTGTGCTAATCTATACCTATTTTGTATAAATATTCCTAGTGTTATGGAAATCCCATGTTTGTAGGTAATTGTAATCTCTTTATATATGTTTATATCCAAATTTTTAATATGTTTTCTTTGGTAAGGAACATAAGAGAAAAATCTCCCCAACCTTTATTCAAGAATCAAAAGCAAAGAAACTTAACTGTAAACTCAAACTTAATATATAAAAATTTTGATAATGATTTTATAAATTTTGTAATGAATTATACGACGACAAATTGGACATTTTGGATTCAGTTTTAACCAAGAGTAAATAAAGAAAAGACACTTCTTTAAACCCGAATATCATGATCATCCTCGTACTCGTCCAAACAAATTGGACAAAAACGTTTATCATCATCAGTCCCTTCTTCTTTGTTATATTTCATATCTTTGAACATTACAACCTTCTTCATCTATCCAGTTTCACAGTCTTGTTGAACATGTTGTAAAATTTTGTTGAGAACATAAATACGTGAGAATATGACCAATATAGTGCTTGAAATACGTGAGAGTACGACCAATTTGATGCTTCAAATACGTGAGAAGAAGACAATCAGTGATCTAAGTTTGCACGACCATAAAGATGATACCGCCAATGATGGCGAGTCCTATCATAATGTTACCATTCATTCTCATATTAGGTTTCTTTAATAACTAATTAACAAGCAACTTCTTTTGTCAATAAGAAGAGAGATTTATATATTTTTTTTGTGACAAACGCATTTATACATAAGAAGAATAATCTTAGATTTATCCTAGTTCAAAAGGAAAATTAAAAATAAAATAATTCCTTATTCGAAATAATCAGAGATTATCTTTTTGGATTTTTTGTACATTTTAGATAAAATCTAACAGTAATATCTTTATTTTCTTTTTATTTCATATTATTTTATTATGTAATTTAAATATTCCACTCATATTTTCCGACGAAATTAAAATGGTGAGTGATTAAAGATGAGAGATCATTAATTAATTAAAGTTTACTTGAAGAAGATCTGAGTTGTATACAATGAAATTTAATTCTATCTAATAAAAAAAGTTGGGGTGTTGATTCTTATTTTCTTTTCCCATCATCATGTTGTATGAATTAAGCAATAAAATTATATTTATCTCAGATTTTCATAGTTCTTAATTTTTCATTTTTTTATCATTCCACGTTCATATAAATTCACTTTGACAACTTGAGTTCAATTTGTTGATAGTGTGACTTTATGCAATTGGTACAACTTTTTGATGATCCAACCAAATGGCTAACGTTGCAAAACATATAAAAGAGAGATTTCAATGCTAGATAATTGGTATTTAGAATTTGTTTTAACAAGAAAAACTTGTATAATCCTCTTTTGGAAGCATCTTTTAATAACAATACAAGCACTTGATGAAACGAAAATACAAAACAAGGGCTTAGAATTTAGTGGGCTTTGTCCATAAGTTGTATAGGTGAAAGTATGTTTGCTTTGCTTGTCTCCACAATGCAACCATTCATCACCATTTCTTCCAACATGAAATGAGCTTTCTCCAGATGGAACATTATGTCAAGCTCACACTGCATTAGCAAAAGTTATCAAATCAAAAGAAGAAACACACAAAAACAAGACTGTATGTTCGTTCGATTCGAGATGTACTATGAACCAAGACAACTTACCACATTTCCAAAATGCTTGTCCATTGTCTCTACCAAAAGATGTATGAACTCTAGAATAGCTAGTTCGTTCTATAACAAGAATCAGCAAGCAAACAATTCAGAGACTGATGAAAGCAACAAAAAGAAAGATAAACTATGCTAAGAGCTTTAGTGGTTGACAAAGATCGGATAGATCGCATTAGAATCTATATATCAATTATGAACACTCTTCTATGTTGTTCCTACATAGCATACTTGAAATCAAAATTGAAGTTCAGCTTATAAGAAATTAGAGAGATGAATATCACAAACTTACTTCATCGTCATCAACACCAACCATGAAGAAAAGAGATGCATAACGCCTGTAAACTATCTTGTAGTTGCGATGCTCGACAAATGAACACTGTTTATAAATAACAAATGCAGCTAATTCAGTCTGATGCCGTAAAGCTGAACAGAATCTATGAACAAAAGCTGATCAGTCTGTTGCTGTTTGAACATCCAAATAGTGAGAAAATCACAAGACGACTTGGTCCGATATTCCTTCACGAACTTGATTCGTCCGGAACTTTTCAAACAGGTGTGTCGCCATTCCACATCTTCAACGACATCTCAAAAATCCTTCTGTCTGATCCATACACTAAGACCGTATGCCCTTTAACCCCATGGTTCTCTAGTTTTCCAAGTACCTCTTCCATCATCTCCTTCACCTGTTCTTTCCCTAACATGAGTCTGCATTGATCTTCTTTAACAACATTCTCCATCACTTGTTTCCGCACTGCTTTGCTGCATCTCCCCAACGCATCAGAATCATGGACAAACATCATTCTAGGAGGATTGTTCATGATTCTGATGCGTTGGGGAGATGCAGCAAAGCGGTGCAGAAACAAGTGATGTAGAGAGACGTGAAAGAAGATCAATGCAGGCTTATGTTAGTGAAAGAACAGGAGAAGAAGATGATGGAAGAGGTGCTTGGAAAAGTACATAATCATAGGGTGGCGTAAGGTCTCAGTGTATGAATCAGACGGAAGGATTTTTGCGATGTCGTTCAAGATGTGGAATGGCGACACACCTGTGTCAAGTTCGTGAAGGAATAAGGGATTGAGTCGTCTTGTCATCTAAACAACGCAAACTCTAGCATCTTTCTAAGCTTATCAGCTTCCACTAGCCTTTTACATAGCAAGAAGAAACCAAAAACATTAAACAGAGAGCTCAATGTAACTAGGAACAAAGATTATCTTAGTCTTGAAAAATATAAATCAAATTAGTCTGATACCAATTAGCCAATGGTCAGTGATTTATAAATCGGCTCTGTATTAGAGTCTAGATTACCAACAATATTAATTCATTTCTCAGATCGCATAACATACAGAGACTTCAAAATCTATCAAGTAATGTCAAATCGATCCATATCCAAAGATGATCTACGAATCCATAATTCGCAGTAATTCCAAACTAATTACGACTCTAGATGATCATAACAGACATCAATTAACCTAAGAAGACGAGATTTCACCAGAATCAGAAGCGATCTAGTCGAAATTAGAAGAGAATAGAGAAACCTGCTGGTCATTGCGAGCGAGGCATTTACGAACGATCTCGCCTTCGAGAGCTCGACGTTCTTCAAGAGTGAGCCATTCGTAGTACTGAGCAAGACGAGTCTGGCCTTGCTTGTTCACCATCAATATGAACCTTATTCCCATCTCGAAGCTCTCTTCTGAATTCGATTTTTCTTCTTCCTCTCCAATATTTCTCCTCTGTTCAATTATACTTTCAGCTAAATTTAATTCAAGTAAAAAAAATCTAGGAAAACATTATGTTTGGGCCCTTAAAGCCCATTAATCCAAAGCCCACATCATTACCAAATTCGGATTAAACCGGTTTGATCCGATGCAATTTCATCAACCAGTTTGGACCAAATAAACATTGAATCAACCAGTTTGTGCAATATAAAATTGTTGTTTTTATTTTGGAAAAATTCTGTTGTAATGGTTTGATTTTTGTAATAGCTAAATCTATTTAAATCAAATGAAACAACAATTTTGTACTGCACAAAAATGGAAATCAAACCAAAACTATAACAAACCACCAGGTGATATTATATTTATTATTGGTATATTTGTTAGGTTATCATGAAGGACAAAGGAAACAAACTGTGTTTATTTGAAAGTTATTGGTTTTGACAAGTCATTTCAATGATATTGACAATTTTTAGTGTCCAAAATCATATATTCATTTTTATTAGACTAGTTCAATAATTAGACAACTTTTGTAATGTTCATGTATATATACAAATTTTTTGTATTTTATAACACTTAACAATATGCGATGATAATAATGGTATTTCTCTTCAAAAGTGGTACAATGGATCATTGAATACAAATGAATCTATATTGTTTCATATGAATGCAATCGATGGCGCATGCCATAAGCTTGGAAATAAATAATTGTTGATTATGGATGTACTTTAAGGTCAAGATGAATGTTCCATTTGAAAAAACCGTTCAAACTCAATCATTTGAGAAACAATACAAGTAGATAAATTATTAATATAAAACATATAAGTTAAAAACTATTTTGTGAAAAGATATTAGCTGGGACTAACTTAAACTTTAATATTATCCATCCGATTGGTAATTCTGTTTGAATAAGACAGTTAAATAAAAGATGGTTTAATTAGAGACAATTCGAAATTCCAATTTGGAGTTAGCCATCAGCAAACATCTATAAATAAGTGATTGAAATCAACGATTAAACCCTAAAAAATTTCAAACGCACATTTTGAATCATTGATTTCTAAACGTATATTTTAACTATTGATTTTAGAGGAAGCTGTGATTGATAGCAAAAATAAATAACAGAAAATATAACTTTTTATGTGATGCTACTAATCAAACCGATCTTAGCAATTATAAAAGATGAAATATTCTAATATTTTTATATTCTATACCAATTTCACCCGAGACAACAGTGATGAAGAAAAAATGATTAGTGGGAAAAATCTTTGAACCAAAAATGTCAAAGCCTAATCAATTAGTGGATTCTTCAACTTCACTTCTTCGCATTCACATGAAATCTCATCTACTATATTTTATGTAATAGTCATTAGTGCGCTATAACCAAACCTAGTTATCAATTTATGTTACAATCACATATTATACATATATATATACTACATGGGACCAAAATCTATTAAATATAACACATATCCACATCTATATACAACCTTTTTTGTATTGTATGATCTAATTTTTAACCAAAAATACTTATTTTGGATTTATATGGAGGCATATGAGCTGGAGGCTTGCACAATAAAACATAAGATTCATACAAATTGTTTGTATTCTTGTTAGATTTCAAGTATTTATATACTAATATTTGTGGACATTCTTTTGTTTTTATTTTGAGACACTAGTTCGTGCTTGGGGTGTCCCAGATATGAGAAACATACAATTCTTTTTCTAGAATGATTTTGTATTTTTCTTAATATTTATTATTATTTGTTTCCTTGTGAATCTTGTGGATGCTCACTCATTTTGTATCCGTTGCACCAATACTTAGATATTTGACTTCAAAGTGAAAAATCAAAAGTCCTTATGTGTGACTAATGATTTTGAAAGTTAGTTCTATTTTTTGTTTGTTTGTCAATCTTACTTTTATATCAAGGAAAAATCAAACCCCAAATCTAAATATTTGTAAAATAACCATTACCACTACGTTCATTGACGAAAATTAATTCAATTTATATTATTTAAATAACAGTTTTTGGTGGAAATAATTGTATAATGCTGGAACTCGTTGGATATCCCCTATCATATAAATAATCAAGACCAAAATCTATAAACTACGTGACATAGTAGATGTGTATAAGTTTTTTAAAGGTAAATCAAACTCGGAAAGTGATCAATAACAAAATTTTGGCTATAGCCATAGACACTACATTTTTTTTTTGTCAACTAGCCTAGTGGGTTTTTAATTTCATTCCTTCAACTGCAGGTAGGGGATTCGATCCCTGATACCTTGAAGATTTTTAAAGTGACAACACCACTTGACCACCTGTCATCGGCCCAGGGTGCCATAAACACTACATTTACATTTAGGTATTCATATTGAACATTTTTCTTTCCATTTCTAGCTGTGCACTAAACTAAAAATATTATTATTTATAAAGGATTTTTTTTTATAGTTGCTTAACTTCACACAATAAAATTTATAGTCGAGAAATGTGAGTTGTTAATGTGTCTTATGGATCTAATTGTTGATAAAAATTATATTATTGAATTAATAAGAATGGTAAAATCTATAAGAAATGTTATAGAAATGAATTATCCACATATATATATAATGAAGAATAATGATTTTTTTTGTCACAATTAGACACTATATTTGAGTTATCAAACACTTAATAATATCATTTATGAAAAACATATTTTTCTAAAATTGAATTCGGGTAAAGTAAAATAATAATATAAGTTATTTATGTAAGAAAAAACAATAGTGGAAAGTAATTTTATAATAGTTTTGATTAATTATGTATAAAGAGTAGATGAGTCTCTTTTTAGTGCTTTCTATTTTCATGTAATTCCGCGCTTTCTAAACCATAAGACTGATGTTCTCGCTCGTTCTTCTAGAAAGTCATTTATTGGTTTCAGAGTGTAACTTTCTTTCACCTTTTTGGTGATTTATTAATATGAGTTTGACAAAAAAAAAAAAAAAAG